>VZTL01058932.1:0-21288 GCA_013400535.1 Scopus umbretta | reverse complement strand
AAAAAAAAAAAAAAAGACCCATGCAGCAAAGCGTTATTGTATTGTAATGAATGCGGGATTTGCAGAGCTGATTTGTGCCAGTGAAGGCACAGTGGATGCAGGCCAGGGACTCAAGAAGCCCTGAGGCTCATCCCCAGCTAACTCCACCACTGACTCACTACGTGACCTTGAACATGACATCCTTTCCTCTATTTCAGTGATCTCATCAGAGGACATAGGGGAGGGGAGAGAGATGAGGCCATTTCTATGCCTCCTGGTGAGGTTATACATTATAGGCCACTGGGAGGTGGGTGTCAGCAGAACAAATGTATCAGCTGTCTCCCTGCAGGGACTGATGAACTGGGATAGTGTTGCCCTGTGCACAATGGCCTTCCTCTGGCAGATACTGCTCAACATTTTCCTATTCCTATTCCTATTCCTATTCCTATTCCTATTCCTATTCCTATTCCTATTCCTATTCCTATTCCTATTCCATAGTTCATCTTTGGCCTTGGGTCTCCCTTGTGTTTTTCTAGCTGGTCCCCTCCTTGAGGCAGAGTCTGTAGAAAGCCCTCTGCAATTGTTCAACTCTTCTTTTCCACATCCACCCGTAGAGCATCTAATGCCATTTTACCTGCCCTCTGGTTAAAGAACTGTCCCTAAATAGATTACACCACACAGATCATAGTAGGAGTTGAACATAGAAGGGAAGACATAGTAAGTAACTGTTACTATAGATAGGTTTTCTTCAAATTGTTCCTGGTATAAGCATAAATAATAACAATCTATAAAGAGGCAGGACAGTCTGAGGCACATTGCAGTCTAGAGGATCCCTCTGTTCCTCTATTCCTGGACGCCCAGGATCCACTCTGGGATCTTGAATAAGTCACTCTGGGTTATCTCTGCCTTGGCTTTTCACTCGCCTTCTGCTCCCTTCCATACAGCCTGCTGGTGGAATTGGTTTGGGGTGTCATTTATTTGTCTACTGTTGCCTCTTCTTATCAGCTGCTTTCACCACACTCAGACCCCAGTGTCAGTGAACTCTGGAGGTAACTGCTAATTTCTAAACTGGTGGTAAACTGGTGATTTCTAAACTCGCCCCTTAAAGCTGCACTCTCCATCCACAGCCTGCACATACCTCTCCCACCACACCCAGCAGTGCTCTCTCCCGTGTACAGCACTGAAGGAAGGCTGCTGAATCTGGCATTTAGAAACTAAATTCACTCCACAAGGTCAGATCAAAGAGGCCAAAAATCACAGCCAGCTGGCACTAGCCTCCACTTATTACTCACCACAGAGAATATTAACTGGTAAAGCAGAGGCAAAGATGCCATATTCCATTACCAGTCCCCTGAGCCCCCCCGACTCCATGGAAGGAGAGCTGTTAACTGAGCTCTTCAACTGCATTTTCACTGACAGAAATGCCCTAGCAGCTGCCTGACCTTCATGTAGCAGAAGTCTCAGGTCCTCTCAGCTGCTGCGTGTCACAGACAGAAATCGCTCAGAGCCTTCTGTGTCCTGATGCATTTCAGAAATTAGCTCTCTGATGAAGGCAGGATCCCAAAGGAGGAATACACCACACAGAGAAGCAGTCACACTGGGGGAAAGTCAGGGCATTCTAATAAAAAGCCAAGATATTCAAATCCAGATGCCAAAATGTAGGTTTTCAAATCCATATTTAAACCCCTGAGCATCAGACCTGAAGTTCCCATTACCTATAACAGAATTTGTGAGTGCTCAAAGCTTTTAAAACCTCACCATTTGTTTCCAAATACAAAAACAGGAATAAAGAGCTTCTCAAAAAATGCGCTACTGTACCAGCAAAAAAAATCAGCTCTTCACTGGGAACACAAATCTTTAAGAGTCACTGTCTGGAACCAAAATATATTAGTTTAAGCTGAAATATTTGGAGTTTCAAATATTCCTTTCTGAAGTAATAAAAATAAAATATGCTTAAGCAAAGCATCCTTTCTTACTCCTTCCCTACTAGCCACGCAGTGGAGACAATCAGAAGGTTTTGCATATTGGCAGTAGCAGTGTAAAAGTGCTTCTGAGAATCAGATGGGAGAAACGCCTGCTCCAGAAAGCAAGAAAAGAATAAGAATCAGAAAAAAAGGAGGAGGACAAGAAATCAAACTAAACCATTCACATGCTGAAACAAGCGTGCATAGCCACTACCACTTTGGAAACACCAGGAAACGTTACTAATCTCTTCAGCTACTGGAGAACCAGGAGAGCTTGCAGAAGTGATTATGGGTCAGAAAATTACCGGAAAGCAAACAATTCCTATAAAACAGAAAAGATTCTGAGAAAGAAAAAAAAAAATCTGGCAAGGTTCTAGCTCAAAAAATTCCTAGAAAACAAAAAATTCCTAGGAAAGTTCTAAGTCAGAAAATCCTAGCAAGCAGAAGGATTCCTCAAGAACAAACCTTCCTCTCCAGGTGGAAATCACTGTGAACAGTATGTGGGAAATGTTCCAGTGTGCACGTAGGAAACCCAGGCCACATTCTGGCCTAATGATTAATGGAAGAGAAGATGTCATTCAAATTCCACACTTTCATATCAGGTGTTTTTCCTGTTATTGTTACCATTGTGGAAAAAAATTAATTGTGGAGGGAAAACATGGACCAAATTCATACCTGCTATANATGCCCCTATTTACCAGCACAGTGTTGTTAGTATAATGATAAAGTGAGAAGTATAAACAGGCAAGCAAACAGACAAAACATAGCCACAGGAAAAAGCTAAACTCTACATAAACCCAGATTGGCGTATTGATAAAATATTCTTAGGCAAGAAACAGACAGCATGAAAGACAGGAAAATGGAGAGAGAGATTTAGAACTGAACTTAATACTTCTGTGATTTATTTGCATTAAGCTCAAGCAGTGTGTGTGGCTTTGTCTTTATTTATTTTGCTTCCCAGACTGCCTCAGGTGCTGGCAGAGAATTGTTATGTTGAAGTTGCAGTCCATGGGATGTTTTGGAACTTCATTGTCCCTGGGGAAAAATTAGGAGAGTTTCATAAATTCTGGAAAAGTTCTGCAAGTTCTAAAACTCGAAAGAGAAAGAGTTCCACGTGAAGTAGTCTGGATCTCCTCCCTATAGTGAAAGCCCAGCTTTGTCTCCTCAGATCCAGAGACCTTCTTACTGCACTTTGCATGAGGACATTCTGCAAATTATGGAAATTTTGTCCATCCAGCCATCCTGCAACAGATGGCAAAGCAGTGAGAATGGCCAGAGCTTGTGGGTGGCGTGGATGTGTTTAGTTTAATAAGGCCCAGAGATTACAGTTCCACCAGTGCCCATCAGCAGTCTGTGACATTCATTCATTTATAATTATTTCCCATTTTTCCCTGCAGCTACAATTTAGAATTGTAGTTATTTGGATCTCTATAACCATACAATGTAGTTCACATGACTCTGCCCCAAAACAGGGCATCCAGGATCCCTCCCAGGATCCCCCTTGTAATCCAAGCCCAGGCATCAATCTGTGGGACACCGAGCCCCTTTCAGCCCACAGAGGTAGGACTGTGGTCTTGCAGAACCTCTTCTGCTGTGGTCAGACTGTCCAAAAGAGCAGGAAGGAAAGTGAAAAAGCAGGGGAATATGTGGGTACAGGAAGGAGAATAGACAAGAGAGAAAAAGAGTGAAGGAGACAGGTGAGGGGATTAAAAATGGTACAACAGAAGAGGAAGAGACCAGCATAGGACTGGTACCTATAATCTCTGCTATAGAATTTGTGCAAGATGGATAGAAAAGTTGCAGAGGAGGAACTTTCTTATGCCTAGCATGAAAAGACAGGAAAAATTGTAATAGAAAGAAAAAGGAGAATGTTAAATAGGAATAGGAGACAGAAAGTCACTGAAGTTGTACAGTTAAACCCGTAGCAAGCCCAAGTACATGAATGCTGGAGAAAGGGGAAGGGAGAGGTAACTAATGGAGGAGCTTGTGTGAACATTGTAAAAAATCAGTTGCTTCCAGATATAACGTGCTCCATGCTGCCTGCAAAAATCTCGGCTTGGAGCACCATCCATTTCCTGGGCGCTCAAGCACCTGGGAGCTGCAGTCTCTCAGGTGCTCTTTGCTTTTGATGAATGCTGCTGTGACAAGTGCACTAAACCCAGAGGAAGAGAGCTTTATTAGACTCTGAAAACCAGGGTCCATCACTGCTCAGACTACTTATAAAACAGTCTGGCTTGAGAGTGATACCAGCTTTCCTCAGGGCATGCAGGGAGGCATTGCTTATGCCAGCATGAGTCCTCCCACATACAATGTCTATTCCGTGCCCTGCAACAGAGAGCCAACTGGTTAGCTGCCACATCTCCATCCTACAATTATTAGTGTTTCCTCTCAAGGAGACTTGGTTTTAGTGGCAGGTTATCATGAAGGCCTCAGGTGGGCTTCAGGAAATTGCATACCACCACTAGTCATCCAGTTTGCAGGAGATCCCTGTGGGTGGGACACAATGGAGTCTAATTATGTTTTTGACTTATGGGATTCAGCTCATCACAAGAAGGGTCTATGTGTAAGCCAGGTCACAGGACAGGGATGTGGTTTGATCTGCTCTGTGCTTTACTAAACCCACAGACTCATTATCCAGCTCCTGTTTGCAGGAAGCAGCAAGGGGGTGAGAGCTGTCTCTCACTGTGACTCTAGAACTCAGCCAAAGGCTGACAGACAGACAGAGTGTCACTGTCTCCTGCTGTGGCTGTGATTTATGACGACTCTTCGCTGGTGTTTGAGCCAAGGATGGTGCCAGCCCAGTTGTGACCTTCTCCGCCCCTGAGCCCGGATCACCAAACACTCCCTATCTCCAAGCATCTTTTGCAGAGAATCTCACTCTCTGCTCCTGTAATGAGTTGCACAGCACGATATGGAATTAGCAGAATCTAAGTTATTAATTGTCTACAACAATTAGCCAGGACGCCTGGGCCTTCAGGCACCTTGGTTACGTGTGGGAGCCAATTACAGTCTCATACATATTCATGCTACTTCATCCACAAACTGAGAGCGCTGCTTCCGCAGCTTTCTCCCCATCTCCTTTACTCTGACTCGCATCAAGCCCACCCTGAGCCAGGAAGGAGAAGTAGTTTCCTTTCCTTTCACGTCTCACTGAAATCAAATATTTGCTGTGGCCATACATGCTGTAATGGAAATGCAGAACTAGCACATTTGACAAGGAACAGAAATGGCCTGGCCAAACCTCACTCATGCCTTACAAGAGGAGATGAGGGATCTTGCTGGATCCCTCTCCCTGCAGTCACCTGCTCTATCAACGTACCACAATATATCATCCGCTGAGCTTGATGAGAGATATTTGCATAGTCAGCAACCACCTCAACCCCATCTGAGACCACAGTTTCCAAAATATCAGCGCTCGTGGTGTAGATCAGTGTGGTCGGTGTGTTGGCAGTGACTCGGATGGATTTAGACCAGTTTATACCCACTGAGGACTCAGTAGGTGCTGAGTGAGACACTGGGTTGCGCTAGGTAAGTCCTTTAATACCCGCATGTGTCTAATTCCCATGGGTATGCTAACGCTTCACTGCTTCCCGAGGTTGCTTTGAGGTAACAGCTCTAAATATCTATGTGCTGTGCTCCTAGGAAAATAGCAACCCTGTGAATACATAACTGAAATTATGCTTGACCCCAGCAGCAGTTGGAGCTGGTCCTGGGGTGGGCACATGGGGCTGCAAGGGAGCTCCACGGGAGTCTTCTGAGTGCCTTCACCACAGTGGGGTCGGAGCCTGACCGAGCAGGGACGCGTGTGTCTTGAGAATCCATTGATCCACCAGAGTGCCCATTTAATATCTCTCTCACAACAGCTGTCCAGGTGCTAAGAAATTAAATCCATAACCCCCTCTCTAGATTTATTGTCCTGAAGGCCGTTATGACTTTTGTGAGCTTTGAAGTGCAAAATAATGTTAGAAACACACGTAATTTAGCAGACACACTAAGTGACTCCTCCTCAGCCATCACTGTCTGTTGTGGAAATAAATCCCTGCTCTGTGTTTAGGCAACAAAGCTGTTTCTGTCACATAGGAGGCCAGCTGAAGCTTTTGAAATAATCTGATTTTAACATTGCTAATGTTTGCTTTTTGGTTTTGCGCACCCAAACAACATTCTGAAGGGGGTCCAATTGATTTTGCCTTTCCAGTCATTTTTAGTCATCCTTTTCTTAGGCTGGTAAGAGGCTGGTCCCAGTTTTCAAAATGACTTGTGATTTGGGCTGCTTCACTTCCGTTACGGACACCACCTCAGTAAAAATCAATAACAAATTAAATCACAGTAGGCAGCGTGACCAGTGAAAGAGTGGCTGTGGGCTGTGAGAGGGAAAGGGTTCATATTTTTTTAAATTAGAGAGAAATTGAAAAAAAAGGTAACTTTGTGGCTTCATCAGAAGTACCCATGTTAGAAAGGCACTGGTATACACAGAATGTTCTTTAGCATCCTACATCATATTAACTCGTGACTAGGACACAGTACTGGCCACTGCTGGGAAGTGAAACGCCTGTGTAGTACACTACACAGCCTGGTTCTCCCTCATTACTCCTGATTTATGCTATCTAACACCATTAACTTGAAGAAAGTTCCTCCTGACTTAACACCAGTATGAGATCAAAACCAGATTCCTCATTCCGAGAAAGGGAAAAAGAGAGTGTAATGCAGTCTTCTGCTCGAGCCTCCTACAAATATTTTCCAGTTTCTCTGAGTCTGTGAGGAACAAACCTTTCTGCTTTACATTCACAAATCTGTGAGCTCCCCCAGGGCAGTGGGAGCGACACCATATACAGATTCTAGGTCTCCCCCATGTGCTTTTCAGTGTCTGTTTTGTTTCCCTACATACTCCCCCGAATGACGACAGCAGTGTGATTCGAATTGCCCACAATAAGTTCTGGACTCTGTTGATCTCAGTGTCTCAAGTTAGTTATACAAAGGTTCCTAGCATGTTGTGATCTATGGCTGGTAAATGCAAACATTTTCTCTCTCAACAACTTAATTTAACCTCTCAGCTACCTGCTGCTTTCTTTCTTCTCCTTTGTCTGCTTCCTAGTTCATAATTTTTCCCATTTTATTGTGGGGATTCTGCCTGTTAGGGGAACTTTGCAGAAGGGAAAATAAACAGATCAGTACTTGATATTACACTTTCTGTTTAGAAGTTTGTTTCTCTGTCTTCTTCCCTTGCATCAATATTAACATGTTCATTCACAAGCAAAATAAAGTAAGTATATAAATATACTCTTTCTCTTCTTTTGAATCATAAAATTTGAAGTTATGGTTCCCACAGCAACTGTAACTCAACCACAATGTGCACATACATTAAAAGCAGGGAAATTATCACCCAAGGCAGCGGTTGAATATGCGTGAGGGGATCACGTTACTGACAGTGGAAGGACTGGGAAAGGTTGAAAGCCCAGAGATGTGAAACATTTCAGGTCTGTCTGTGACAAGATGTCACACACAAAAAAAGAAAAGATCTCAGAGGTCTTGATCTTTATGGACATAAATGGGATTCAACTTTACAACATGCAGAACCACTCGACTGAGGTGGTGTTACCTTTATTGTTGAATTCCACTGGCCTCAAAGATGCTAAGGCACTCCAGACCCAAAGATAGCGCCTCTGAGCAGATGTGCATGAGCTTCTCTGTTGTACAGAGCTGATGGTGTGACCCAGAACCACATAGAGTTGAAAGGTTCGACAGAAAGCAACAGGCCCCCATGTCCTCCAGAACACAGCAGGCACCATCTACCAGACCACAAAGTTAGAAGAGTTGTTAGAGCATTCACATACACAATCTGTCATCCATCCTGCCTCTTCCAAGCCTATGCCACCCTTTTTTTCAGCTGCTCTGTAGGAGAGGCACAATTCTGAAATACAGCTTCTTAGAAAGGATTGGAGCCCACAGGGATACAGACAAAAGGCTGGCAGCGTCTACAGGCAAGAGGTCTCAGCCCTCCAGCTCTTCCATATGCTGGATGCCAAAGTAGCCAGTCACAGAAGGGAAGTGTTTTAAGCACAAACTGCATCCCAGGGGACTTCGGCTAAGATATTCTAATTATTTGTACAATAAGATGAAAGAGCAACGTGTTCCCCTTTCATAAAGGCTTTAGCAAATAGAGTCCACCAGGTGCTGATGCTCCTTTGTGAGGCCTGAGAGCTGAGAACTAATTAGTCCTAAATTATACCCCTGATAAAGACACAGCAAGGAAGCAGAGAAGATGTACACATGCCAAACCACTACAACATCCTTTCAAATGGCAGATCAAATAGGCACCACCATTTCAGAGGGCCAAAGGTGCCTCAAGCAACCAGTTGGTATTTACCTTAAACAGCAAGGAGAAAGGCAGAGGAGGGCAGGAGAAGAGAAACATAAAAAGGGCTGGCAGGACTCACTTTCCTCAATCCTCCCTGTGCTGTTCCCACAGGAAAGGGGTTTCCCTTACGTTTAGGCCTTTGGGATCTGCACAACTGCTCTCAGCACCATTTGCTGTCATTTTCCATTGGATGTACTTTTAAACAAGCTTCACAGTTAGCTCTTTTAAATAAACATGAAGGCAGCAGCTTAGCAGAAGAAAGCTGGAGTTTGAAAGCATGCCGTTTGATGTGTTGCACGATGCAGGAGATTATGTGTGATCCTACAATTAAAGGCTGCATCACAGTCAGCCCAGAAGGACTAACACGACTTTTGCTTTCATGTTTCTTGACTGCGCAGGGCAGTGCTGGATGCTCCTTTCACTCCTGCACCGCCTTTCCTAAGTCTCCTACCAGTGCTGCAAAGAGGAGACTCTCCTCTCACCCCCTTCCAGACCTTCAGAGGGGAAGAATCTACCGATAGCCTGCTGCAGGGCAGAGAGGTATCCTGGCTTCTTTATCAGCCAGTTAGCAGCATGCACAAAGCCAGTGCCAATCAAGGGAATGCCTGAGAGGAGACACAGGCATGATGCATTAGCCAAAGCAATTTCACACTGAGGGTGTCCTGCAAACAGCCCACAGTGTTCCACTTACGCCCCTTTATATGATGAATGCTGTGCAGCGTACACATTTTATGTTTCGCTCTGAAGTATGTTTCATTTTCCTTTTCCAGTGGCACAGTCCTGGATTAGGCAGGCCATCACTCTTACATTCTGGTAATCTCACAGCTAATCTCAGCTAGACTAGTACACATTTGAAGCAACTCCTCTGCTCGGATTGGAGTGGCTCTAACTTCACAGTGGCATAAATGACACCACTTTCAGCTCACAAAAGTAGTGACAGTCCACAAAGAAGTCCTAAAGCTTATCCTAGAGCACAGGGCATCTAAAAGACTAAAATCAACCCTTAGTCCCATCAATTCCATTCCACAACAAGGCATTTCATCAGGAAGCGCAGCAGCTGTGTCAGAGCTGGGCCCAATTTTGGCCTGAGGAACCACACAGCAGTCCCCGGGGCAGCACCCAGCTGGTCGGGGAGCAAAGCTGGGCCCAGAGATCAGACAAACACCCAACATGTTCCTTAACAGCAACTCCTCTCTCCTCTCCGCCTTCTCTTTTCTCACACCTGTGATGCATTAATCATGGCATAATCTGCTACTCGCATCTGGACAATTCTCTGCTAAGAGGGAAGTTTTAAGTGCTCAGGGTAGCGTGTTAATAACATCCAGGTCCCTGTTTACCCCTCCCAAAGCTGCCTGAGGCACTGTACATTTGGGAACATGGTTTGCTCTCTTTCTAACTCAGGAGCAGCAATGTGGTGCTTCGTGCAGGCAGACACATGGTGCAAGTACTCCAAGGCAGCACAACAGGCTCCTGCATCCACTGGCCAGAGCTAAAACACAAGGCCAGAGTTACTGTGGGCTGTTGGCACCTAATGATGCAGCAAGACCCCAATAAGCATCCAAAGAGCTGAGCAGCCCCTTCCTATTCAGACACCCAAACTGCTTAGGTGCTTTGAACATTTTGCTAGACGTGTTTCTCTTTCTATAGATGCCTCCATACCTTTGAACTTCTGTCCCAAATCAGAGTCAGTCAGGAATGCTATAGACTTCCTCATTGGAGGGTAGGTATTAAGTTATTTAATAGTAAAACCTGTGAGGTGTAAGATTGGAAAAAGCCCAGCACCTTTGCTGGCCCTTCCCTTCAGGATTTAACTAACCCATCTCAGCACAGCTCCGTTCTCCTTCCCGACCAACACCTCATCCCTGGGAAAAGCTGGTTAAATACAAGTTGCTAAATCCCCTGAACTGTCCTGTCTTGTCCTAGCCATTCCCCCGATGTAAAGCAAACCTCTAAGGCTGAATGCCACTGTGGCACAAATCATGTTTATCATAACAAGAAACAAAGAAGGAAGAGAACAAAGGAAAAGGGGAAGAGGAGAGAAAACAAGAAAGGAAAAGACAAACAGAAGAGTGAAAGGGAGGGATATAGATAGACCCATTAATTTGCCTCTGTTTGCTCTGGGATTTAAACAACAAACTGCTATGTCTCTGGTTTATCTTGGTTCCTCAGCTGTGAAACGTGCTGTGCTCCAGCGTCTTCTGAGCTTTAGAGATTTGCCAGGGAGCTTGGAATGAAGTAAGAGGCTCAGCAAACAGAGATAGCAGAGGCGGCTTCATACATCACACTCAGAGGAAATTCATTCCTTTCAGTGCTGCCCATGGGTGAAATTACATTATATTCTGTTTGGATAATTGGATGTCATATACCACCCGACTTGTTATAGGATGGCATTTCCTTCCCTAAAGAGGCTGTTAGCAGCATCCCAGGACAGAGAACACAAGGCATAGGTCCCATGAAGTACGGAGAAAAAAGTAAGGACACAGCGGTGTTGGTTCTGAGCAGTCCTGGTTACAAACTGGACCTCTCAGGGTCAGGTTAGTAATGGAGAGGGGGAAAAACAGGACAAGGCAACGCACATGGAACAAGAAAGAGATGAAGAAACTGAAAGGGAAGGGAGCAAATCTAAAAGAGGAGAGAAAAGGAAGAGGAGAAGGTAGCAGAAGGGAGCTTGGTTTCAAAATGTGCTCTCTGTTTTTATGAACATGTCTCTTAGTGCACGAACATCTCCAAGTGTCTCTCTACAGACCTAGCGGGACTGGTGTGTGGGTCTCACACGGCAGGTACTGTCACTGGTCTTACAGTTATAGCCTTGGGGAACAGCCTCCACACCTAAAGGGAGAACTGATTTACTTGGAGGCTTTTCTCCGCCCAAACACAAAGCATTTCCTTCTTAAACTGGGAGATAGGATGCAGAGGTTTTAGCTAGAAATTCACTGGGTGGACAAGACTGTCCCACTGTGCAGGGACAGGTCACCTAACAGCTGCCTGTTAAACCTGTACAAGCCCAGCAGTTTTCTTTGATCTGTATCACTGAGGATCACAGAGGAATTCGGAGTCTCCCAGCCATGCCTTGCTGCGTTTTATATTCACCGCTTACCTGCATTTTGTCTAAAATGCCCTCAATTTCCCCCTCGTTGTGTCCTTTCTTGCACCTCCTCACTCTAGTTCGTTGATGACTTTTTAATAGCACGGTCAGAGTTGTCAACACAAGCAGAGGACAATTTCGTGTGTCATACTGTCCCAGTGCATTCTGGGAACTCCATCTGGCTCAAGTGGACTTGTTTTATTGAAATAATCTCTCCTCCCTGCTAGTTATTGAATTGTCTTGGCTCAATGGCTTCGCTCAATATCAACTTTTCATGCTTAATAATTAGTGCTGGAGAAAAGAGTTTCTTTGAATAAGTGTTTAATGTCACACATGATTAGGAGATGCAGAGATGACCTAACTAGGCAATTGAATTTGGGGCTGCAACTGTTCAGATGAGAGACAATTAGGAACATGTTCTAGACTGTGGATGTATGCTAGTCAGTGCCTGCAAAGTTATTTGTGGGAACTATACCCTTCTCTTCCATCCCATATACTTTGATCTTGCTTCAAGGCCTAGAAACAGATGTTAGCCTTTACTTTTCCACGTGAGGTGTGCTATTCCCCCATGCAATATACTTCTTCAGAAATCTATGTTGCTATCAGTTGATTGCAACAATTCCTGCAATTCTCTAAGCTTGATAGACTCACCAAGTTTGGAAGAAATTTCCAACCATGCACAAACAGGCAGGTTTCAGTCCAGCCTTTAAACATCAGTGTGCCAAGGACTGGGCCCCAAACCACATGCTCATTTCCTGATGAGAGCAGAAATTCAGAAAGTGGCTTGCAACAGTGAGTCTTAGATAAGCTACAGAAGCAAACCATACAGCACACAGCGATTTGTTTGCCTGTCTGCTTCTCTCTAGCTATCTACCTATTTATCTCTCACTACCTACTTACCTATTTGTCCACCCAGTGCTGCTAGTCCTTCCAGCCAGGATGCTTGTGTACTGTGTTAACGGCTGATAAATTTAGTCTCCAAAGGCTCTCTGCTAATACCCCCTATTACATGCATGGGAAAATGAGATTCAGATTAAAAAAGAGACAAACCAACAAATATATTTAGGAGTGAAGATGAGAGACAGCACCTAATCATTCTGGCGGATCTTCTAAAATATTTTCCCATGGCACTCTTAAAAGTGAGTTCTCCCCGTTCTGGGATTACTGTCCTGACTGATCAACTTTCCTTCCCCTGTGTATTGAACTAGTTACAAGCACTCTGCAAATGACTGTGCTCTCCGTGCTCACAGTGATTGAAATCCTGTCTTAAAGCACTTCCTACAAAAGTGATTTTTCCCACTTAAAATTCACTAACACACCAATCTACCACATCTTCATACATATCACACACTGTTCTCGGCAGTGATAACAAGAAGACTTGCATAACGAAAGCTACATTCCTCTCTTTCTCTGGCTCCCTCATCCCTCTTCTCATAGAGCTTTCCCAACAAACTCTTCAGTGCAACATTTTTAATAGGATTTGGAAAGCACTCGATAGCAGCTGTCACCCCTTTACACCTGCACACAGTCCGCACTCTGCTCTTCCCCATAAACAAACACATCGATCTATCCTCTGCAAGATGTATTTAATTTTCCTGGAACTTCTGATCTGCCTGTTTGTCCCAGAAGAAAGAGTGACCAGATGAGAAATGTGTTCCCTGCTTACAGTGATATTTTATGTGCAAGAGATTGATGTGCTATGATAGCCACTAACTTCCCTACCTGGAAACCCAGCAGTGTCCTGAACAGCCTGCTATTCCTACCTAAAAGATGCCTCTAAATACAGAGCACTATTCCTCACCCTGGGGAATAAAACAGCAGAAAACTCAGCTCACCTCTGTGCCCGCTAGTTGGGTACAGCAGGACAGGGTTTTCCTCTGGGCTAAAGGCTGAGTGGCTGGATGTTTCTCAAAAGGGACAAGGATGGACAAGTGGAGAGGCACAAACAGAGTAACAGTAACCTGTTCCTGCTTTCTACAAAACTGCAAGTCAGGTTTTGAAAAATGAGCATTGTTGCCACTTTAAGATGGTACAGGGTGAATCTGCCCAGAGTGATGGAATCACACAGGGGCTGTCAGCGACGCTGCTGGAGCAAGGCAGTACCAGGCTGCCCGAAGGGCACCACTGTAGTGAGTGGAGGTTTCCCCTGACCTCCACGAGCACTGCTCTGTGCGTGCTAACAGAAATGCTCCACTCCCGGCATACAGTCACGTCTGGGGAGGAATGCAACTGCTATTTGAACTGCACATAATGATGTGACATGCAATGATGTCTGGGCTCTGTCAGTCTGTCCCTGCTCCACGGACGTGAGACTAGGTTTTGCCACTGAGAAGAGAGGAGCTGTGCCAGGCCCCCCGCTGTAGAGCCAGGAATGCAGTGGAAAGAACAGGAAAGCACGGACAGGCAGGATGTAATTACATACACTGCAGTCAGACAAATCTTTGCAACTGATGAAAAACAATACTACAACTTTTCAACAGCTGGTCACGATAGAAAGAGTGTCCATCCTGCACATGTGCGTCCTCCATAACCAAATGTCATGCTGGGCTTTAATTTCAAGCTGGCTTGGATGGAGGAGCGCTACTGAGTTGCCTCTGTGCCTGGAGCTATGGATCAGGCTTTGATCTATTAAAATAAATACATTATTTCCCCGAGATGCCATGGAGAGCTTCCATCTGACAAGTTAGCCTGTTTAGCTTTTTGAGGCTGATATGATCACTGTTCAGGATAGCCTGCCTGCAACCAAAAGGACAATCAGACTAAAGTCTTGCTTTTTGGCTGCAAGAGGCTGCAACCAGCGTACATTGCATTCAGAGAATGCAATCTCTAAATTGAGGCAGTGATGCCAGTGTAAAACTATGGATCAAATGGTGCTCCTTACTCTGCGAGAAATGTGGAGGTCTTTCAGTCCCCCAAAGCACACGGTACAGTCCTTGGAAAGCGAGTTGGCCAACTTTAGGCCTGGACAGACCCAGAACATGGACATTATTGTTTTCACAGACCAAGACTATTCCCAAAGCCCTTCGCTGTGGGCCCCGGCTGAATGACTGCAGAGGGGAGGGCTGAGAAGAAGGGAAAGGTGATGGTCAGATTCTATCAGAAGAGAAATGGCCTTTTCAGTCACCTGGAGTTCTCCAGTTCTCCCCCACCAATTACAAAATAATGAGAGAAATCCATAGCCTGTGATGGTTTCCCTCAAGGCACCATCAGCCAGTGGAGACTGCCCTAAGCTGGCTTTCACCTCTCTGGCTGTTCTGGTACATTTCCTAGGCGACCCTGCTTTCAAAGTGATTACACGGCTGCTTCTATCAGTAAGCTAGTGGGGATCTGGACGCTCAGCACCATCCTCTATCACCATGAATATTTAATTTTTAATTAACAATTGGGAGTCTTTTTATTTTGCTAATTTCCTCTCAGTCCCAATGCTCCTGCAGCAGCAGGAAACAAGGAAGGGGCAGCAGAACACATCAGGACTACCACAGATTATCAAAGTGAGATTCGACTTCCTAAGAATCTCAGGCAGCAGGGACTTCTCTAGAAAAAAAAAAAAATCTTGATTTCTCAGCTGCTTTAGGGTCCTTGGCCAAAACTTCAGCTGATAAGAGTCTGCACCTTGAATAGGATCATTTCAGGAAGACTTTAGTCAGCTCTTTCTTCTCTGCTTTCTTTCCTCACTCTGTATACTATTCATGCTAGGATGTGTACAGTAAAGCAAGATGGCTTCTTTCTTTCCAACCTGATCTTCACAGACAGACATAGTGAATATGCATGCAGGCACGAAAAAGAAAAATCAGTTGGACGAATTAGGGACTTTATTTCATTGTTTATTTGTGGGACTGAGAAACTTACCCTGGATCAGACTGTATTGCATGTGGTAATGAAACACAATTACCTATTCTTCTCCATCTCAGATGAGAACAAAGAAACCTGAAAGACCTTGGAAGGTGAGAGAGAGTGAATTAAACCCAGATTCAAAGTAAAAGGAGAAAAAGACCTTTGAAAGAAGTGGAGGCACTGGAAGCTTATTTTGCTTGTCAGATGTCTATTAAAATCAGACATGATTTCAGAGGCTTCCAGCCCTAGCAGGTAATTAATGAAATTAAGGTGAGGATTTGCTGCTAAATATTTGCTCACGCTCCAGGGGAAAGAAACAGTGCCAAAAACACCTGGAATTTTATGGGCAAATAAATCAAGAAGGAGACGTGTCTCAATTACTCAGACTACAGAGGGGAAAAGGACCTTTCTTTTCAAAAGAGGGTTTTCAGTAATGCTAAAAATTCATAGCTTTTCAAAAAAGCCCACTGCCAGTGGCCAGCTTTGCAGTGCTTAAAATACTAGGACCATCTCTAAAGCACTCTGGGGCTGTGGATAATATAATCAGGAAATAGCCAAAAGGCTGACATTTTCAAAGCTGCAAGTGGATTTGGATGCTGCAGCTGGGAAGGTGATTATGGGAACCTTAAACAACCTTTCTCCACATTTTGCAGGACCAACAGGGCTAGACGAAGCCATCGTGACAATGGTTGTGAGGGAGGACCTTCTCAGCCTTTCACTCATTACATGGCATGGGGCGTGCCGCACACGTAGCTCCCTCACTCTGCTGAGCTCCCTGGCCATTCACCTCTCTGATTAATCTGATTCATTGCAACTTGTATGAAAGACGCCTTGTAGATTATCCAGCTCTGGCAGTTTCTAAAACCAAAATTAATAAAAGTCAGTCCAAACTGAGGAGACAGGCAGCCTGGGTTAGAGTCTCTAGCTTGTGTTAAGCAGAAGGCCAGAGTGGGTGATTGAAATCTTGCTTCCAGCTTTAATATTCATGTACTTCATTTTGCTATTGGGGGTCAGTAATCATAGTAGCAAAGCTTTGCAGAGGCATAAATGTATGCCAGCTTTGGCCACTAAGGTGGACACCCAAAAAAGTAGTGACACTAACCACTAGTACTCTAGTGGAAACTAATTCACGGGATGCTTACAAGTAGACTTAGCCTTTAAAAAGGACTTGTATCCATACTAAGGAACCTATAGGAGGGATGAGTTTAGCCCTTTTTCTAATACTCTTAAGCACAGAGTTAATTTAGGGGCAGTCAGGCCAGTCTTAGGTGCTTTGACACTTTAGTCAAACTGGAAAATGCCTGCCCTTCAGCTCTGAGCTATTTGCACAGTAAGCAACTATTAAACCTTCTACTGCCCTAGGCAGCCACTTGCCTGACAGAGATGGCCCCAGGGCCCAATACAGCTGCAAGCTGGAAATGCCATCTGCACGAATGGCATGTGCAATTCAACTAACTGAGCTGCAGACAAAATACAAGGGTGATCAGCTCCCACCCTGCGGGCCACACACCATCATCAGCTGGGATCTGGGAGGAACATCCCTCAGACCACCCTTGCTCATGCCATGGGATTTACAACACAGTTAGGTACATACATCTTTTCTGATGCACCTATCACTAGCCTGCGAGAGAGCAGAAGACAAAGTAGACTTCCAGTCTAGTCTTCCATGGCAATTCCCAGGTATGTGGGGATGAATGGTGTACAGTAATAGCAGGACATCACATCTGCACTGACAGTGCTAAAAAATGGGGTCAGCAGAGAATCCAGAGGTTTTCCAGGGGTCTTGCACTCAGCAAGCAATTGCAGGTTAGTGTGTGATAGACTGAGAGGCCACATTGAGGAGACAGTTAATAAAAGCAGGACTAGAAGAATCAATGTGTTCTGACACACCGGTGACAGATTGGAGAGAGGGACAGATTTAATATCCTAGCATTATCCTTTCCCAGCCTAAGGGCCCTGAAATTGATTGAATAAATTAAAGCATTGCTGTGGATGACACTAGAGTTAAGGTTGTATCAGCACTTCCATCTTAACTCCCTATATCCTTTTCTCTGAGGTTTTCTTTTTCAGGTCTTGGCACAGAAAGCTTACTCCTGTGCTACAATTTGACCAAGGAGATCTCAGCTCCCATGCAATTTTACTATTACAGTTTTCAAGAAGAGAGAAAAAAGCAAGAAAAAGGGAATTACAGAAGGAGGACTAGATAGATAGTTCTCTCTGGTGTGCTTTTGCAATCGAAGGATAAACAGGCCATGTCAGGCTACTCCTAAAACCACCATGTGCTCATTCTGTGTCATGGTCAATATCTCTTTGCAAATAGTGAGCAGAAAAATAGACTTTGAAAAGAAAAATGTACAGAGAACTCACAAAAAAATAAAGCTGTAGGCCAAATTAATCTCTGCGTAGCTTCACTTGAATGCGAAATTATTCATTCTTTTGTTACTAAAAGCAGCTAAGGTAATTGCAGATGAACACTCTTCCACTTTTATTCTTTATTATCGCTTGGCAAGTCTCTCTCAGAGTCATCAATAGGATTTTATGTCACAACAAATCCAACTGCTTAAATAGAGTCAGGTGCTATGACAGAACTGGGCCCTTCATTGAGTTGGTCTGATCATCAGTATTCCCAGGGCACCTCTCACCCGCACATAGAAGAAATGGGTCTTGGAAAATGCTCAATATTTTCTTTAAAGTACTAGGTACATTCATCTGAGGGAAAAAACTAACCTCTGCACCTCAGAAATGGTGCCATGTCTCTTACAAAATGAGATTTAAAACTGCACTGTATCATTTTCATTTTTATAGGCTGTGCCATTGTCCAAACTCCTGTACCAGCCACCACTGGGTCACTAGCATCTCAAATATTACCAGAATGCTACCCAGACATCTGTTTACATGCAGCTGGCTAGCAAATAAGGGGCCAGCAGACCACGCTCTGAAAGTTGTGTATTACACGTAATAAAGATTGTGTAGAGCAAATGGCCTCTGCTGTGCAGTTCTTTGCATTAGTGCTTAACATCACACCCTCTAGGAGAATGTCAGCTCCAACAACAGCAACAACAAAAACTTGCTTTCTCTCATTTTTTAATTTCATTAAACTCAGTGCGCACAAAGCTCCAATGCTAAAAAGCGTGAGCACTTAGCACGTTGCTCATTTTAGCAATTATTCATCTGACCCCAACTCCCTCCTTATCTTTTTAGCAGCGTCTACAGGGCATCAGGGAGCAGTTTCAACCGTCTCCCTTTGTGAAGAAGCAGGTGCTCAACAATTTCACCCAGCATAACATTTCACCAGACAACACAACAGGGAAATTCACCACCCTTCCCTGACTGGCAACTGCCAAAAAGCAAAATGGTTCCCAATAGCTGCATCCCAGGATGCTTCAGGATAAATCTGCACATGAGAATGTAGTATGTGACTGCTGTTGTCTTTAATGGGAGTCACATGGCTAAAGCCCCGAAGAGCTACTTGGAAAATTTTGAGGCTTGGTGTTTAAAAATGAGAAAAATGTACCCAAAACGGTTCAGATCAGCATTCAACTGAGAGACAAGGCAAAACAAGCTAGGACATTCAAAGCAGGCACATTAGTGTGCTCCCCACCTCTACGCCAGCCAAATAATATGGGTTAAAGTCAAAGTGTCTGAGTCACCCGTGTATTAATCTGCATTTATACCATCAATTTATGGGGGTAAACACACCAGTGATTCAGGCTCTCAGTGTCAGCCTCCATGGGGACTTCAATGGCTCTGTCAGCTTGTATCTCAGTCCACAGGCTGTTTGCCCATGAATTTAAATATAGATTGAACGTCAATGCCTCTTTCCACAAATCAAGGCTTCTCATTTAAAACATTGCACTTGCATGTTAAATAGAGACTAATTAGACACTCAAAGGGAGGACAAATCTAATTTGACTAGAAGGATATGGAGAAAATTAATGCAGTGCTGTGACAGTATGGAAAAAAGCCTTTCACACAGGTTAAAGTGGAAGCAAAATAGGACCTGTGACTTCTCTTCCTGCTCCTGATACCCACTCCCTTGTATGTGTCCTTTACACCCTCCTGGTTTCACTGCTCCTTGGGTCATCATTTACATCAATATACAAATAGCCACTCTGGTGCTCCAGCATCCTACACACAGTGTGCATTGTGCAGGAGGACAGAGACTTCACATCTTCTGTGCCTGTATTTGTTATTTTTTAAATCATCTGCCGGAGTGGTAGGAGTGAGCTTACTAGCCCTGCTTCCTGAGCAATGTAAATGATGGATTTAATCTCCTATAACACAGCTATCACCCACAGAAAAATCACACACCTTTTTGTGAATAATGAGAGCCTTCTGATGGGTTTCTCTAAATAAAACGGAGCACAGTTGGCTAAGCAATCTTTGGAGGCTACTCTTTAAACATCAACAGCTCATAGCATCCTCAGGCAGTGGAAGTTTATGAATCTCTCTCTGGAAGTTAATGCACTCATTAGTTTTGGGCTGAGGGAGCAGATGGCAGCAGAGTTGCCTTTCCTTGGACACAGGTGGTAGAGTCTGCACTGCCCTTCATTAAAGGCTTTGAGACTGGTAAAGAAACTAGTACTTAATCTAAAGATCCGTATCAAAGGATTTCTCTCCTTCCATAAGGTCTGGGTTTCCCACCACACACAATATCGCTACTAAGCAGCCAGTACCACATAGAAGGTGAGAGAAAGAGGAAGGCAGCGAGAAGGAAAAACAAAATTCAGCTTCCTGGCTATGATTTTTGTCAGAACCATGCAAAATGTAAATAATGATGACTTGAAATAGGAAAGCTCACATACTTTGGGGTACAGCCTCAGGTTTGAAATTCATCTCAGGCTGAGGCAGAGGCTTGCCAAGATTTGCAAAATTTTGGAGTAAGTTTGGGTCCGGTGCAACATCATCCAAGGCCCAATTCCAAACAGACGGTGGCAAATTTAAATCTGGCTTCCGTTCTGATCAGACCTCTGGGAATCCATGATTTCCTCTCAGAAGACTGGAAACAAGCCATTTTACCACTGCTGTCACTCAGCCAGGTGGAGTTGGTGATTTCAACTAATTATCTGTGTGGCTATTTCTGTTTGCACTCAAAATAAAAATCAAGAGATCCTCAGCGAAGTGCAGCTGGAGGAGAATTGAAGGAGAGTGGCCTCTGTCCCCACGCCCTGATCCTGATACACTCCAGCCATGAACTAGTCTAGCCACACTGACTCCTCCTTTAATGCAGCACGACAGAAAACAGTCTCTGATCTGCACCCGATTTGCCTCCAATTCAAGCCTTCATCTGAAGCCTGCCAAGGACAACAAATCTTGACTGTTGATCAAGAAAATCCCCTGGCACTATCTGGTTTTCAGGGCAGAACTTGGTTGAATTCAAACATCCCCTACGACAAACCTGGGAGCATGAGCTTTCATCCACAGCAGCCTGTCTCCTCAGCAACAGCTGGCATCCTATTGCTGGGTGGTATCTACCAGGGTTGCGTGCCGACATAGGGACACACGAGGAATTCTTCCTCCCTGATCCAGCTCACTCCTCTCCTCTCACCCAGCATGCAGCTGTTATCTCAGAGACATGAGACATCCAGAGAGTAATTGAACAGACTCATTTTTGACTGAGGATCAAGTCAGTGGTGTTTAGCCAAACTCCCTTCACAGGCCAGTCTCTTGATGCTTCTGGAGTTATACCAGCAGAAAACCTAACTTTTTTACTGATGTTTTTGTAACAGATTGTCCTATTGTGTGGCAAACAGTAAAGTGTGTTTCAGAATGCCAAAAAGCATCTAAAATGGCCAGCTAGCTCTTCGTATCCTGGGAACTTAACTGCAGCTGCACAAACTGATTTGAAAAAGCGTGATCCCAGGGTTCTTTCTTATAAAAGGTTTATAAAGAGGTTACGCTGGAGAAATAGCTTGAAGAATTGTTAAGTGGCAGGCTTGAAACATCAGACACTTACTACTGTCACCACCTCAGCTACTTATTCCAGGGAGGTGAAGGCTAAGCCTACAGAGTCCTGATGCTGCCTTGGGTCAGGCCCTCAAAACACTGCTGTTTCTCCATCTGTACAACAG
>VZTL01058928.1:21671-51789 GCA_013400535.1 Scopus umbretta | reverse complement strand
TTTGACTTCCTCTGCTCATTTGACAGCTTTGTGGCACCCCACACAGCAGATCCAGTCCTTCATATGTGTAGTTAAGTGTGATCTATCCTGAGGAAGTATAGTATCACTCTGTATTCACCAAATGAATAAATAATTAGTAAGATGGCTGCTGGCAATAAGCCCGTTTTGTCCTGGCCAGTTATATGTGGCACCTTAAGATGATAGGTTGAGATGTTTGCTGAGGAGGGATTGCATCGAATATTTGCTGAATCTTTAATTATTTAGCAGGAATGAAAGCTGTGGCCTTGCATCTTGCCCTTGGAAGTATATATTAGATACGTAAAGAAGATTGTGCAAGTTTTAATATACCTGTGCTTAGATTCATGCCACCTAATTTTTTTAGCCACCTAACTGAGGTGTTCAAGTTAGAGGTAAGTTAAGCTACTGGGGTTTTCAGCCCTTTTCCCTTTTACTCCATTTTCCATTATATTTTTAGTGTGTGTGTGTACATACAAAGTAAATACAACTTGATCTCACAAATTAAGCAAAGTATACTATTCATCAGAAGGGAGCTAGCCATGAACAGCATACAGCTAGGTTTTGGCATGCACATTTTTAATGTTGCCTAGGGCGTAGTGTGCATGCAGAAATGGGTATTTTATTATTAAAACTTCAAATGAATTCTGATCAGTTAAATATGTAGTTTTAATAAAAACTTTGATCTTTGCTTTGCAAGACAAGCTTTAGGAGTTGGCATTTGTAGGACAGATTAATAGCACAGATTGGGTTTTTGCCTATTTTTTCAGATACATTTTGTATTTTCTTCCAGAATGAATTTCTTTGAATCTCAATAGACAGGAAGAAAAATTGCAATTTTCCTTTATTGAAAAGTTTCTGTACATCAGGGTTTTATTTCCTCAGCCTAAAATTAACAAACTAGCTCTGTAGAAGCCATTACTCTTTATTTCCTAAAATCTGCTCAGTGAATTACTCAGTCTCATGGCTTCTAACTTGGTCTTCCAGAGACACCTGCCAACCTGTCACAGACACCAAGGCTCCAAGACGTAAAAAAGAAGCCTCGGTTGTCAGGTGGAAACATAAAGTGAAAGCAGTCGTTGAAACTGGAGCATTGTGAAGACAGTCGCTGAACATAATTAACCATCTTGTGCTGGACTCTGCGAGTCCTTAGTCTCATCCTGCCTCTTCCATCTACCTCCTATGGTTTCTGCTGTGTCTCCCCTCCCCTTGTGACAAAGAAGGCATACTAAAAGCAAGTTGCCCAGGTTTAGATAGAAGGAGGCATGCCACAGGGGTTACCTGGAAACCTGCTCTCCTCTCCTTCTTGAAATTTAGATGGCTAAAGTCTGAGCGATAGACAGGTGCTTCTGCCATTCCAAGACCCAAGTCCAAATCTCTCTTAGCCCTACTGCTGCATGGCTTCAGAAACGGGAGCTTTGCCTTCAAAAGCTCCAGCCAAGCACTTTTTGAGGGCTGGTAGGTACCTAGCTGGATTCTATCCCTTGTTCTTCTGTAGATCTGACTGAACTGTAACCACTCAGTTACTCTTGTATTGTAGTCCATTCTCCTCAGGTAGATTTTATGAGGATCTGGATCCTATGGGCATGCAGAACATGTTTCCTGGACTGAGCTCTCTAAGGGCTTATGTACGCTTTTCTAGCTATTTTGTTCCCATGTGTAGTACCTTTCTGTTGGAAGGTAAGCTGCAGGAACCTCCAGGTCAAATGGGGAGAAACCTGTAAGCTTAGGGACTGGCAGAGCTAGTCAGCTGCTGAGCAGGTGTCTCTTAGACTGCAATTTATGATCTTGGTTAGGGAAGGAGGGTGAGAGGAAGAGGAATCTTGACCCTAAATTCATGTTTTTCCTTTTAAACAGTTGATTTGATTTTGCACTTCTGTTCAGAAATGCTTAGCATTTGTGAGATGTGTCAATACATTTGACATCTTTGTGGTTAACCTGGAGTTGTGTAGATATTCTGTTTTTCAGAGTGATATTAATAAAGGAAGAGAGTTTTGTTTCAGCTTACTGTACCATTTCAGGAGGTCCCTCAAAACTAATTCACACTTCTGCTAACGTGCAAGAAAACTGAATACTACTACAGAGATAGAGATGAGATACAGGTTAGTTGAATGGAAGCTGGCTCTTCCAGCTAGAAGCTGGCCCTTTAACCTGTGGGAGAAATACAGAAGAACTTCCTGAATTAGACAATGCTGTGTTGCCAAGATTTCGTAATACACCAGAGTTTTATAGGAAGTAGCATTGGTCAAAACAACAATCTTTACTGTAACATTTCTTCAAGGTTGAACACACACACCACACCCCCCCCAAGTAATACATTTGATACTGTTTGAGTTTCTTTGGAGGAGAGGGTGTTGATGGGTCATTTTTAGGACCTTGAAGATATAGTTGAGCTAGCTAACAGGAAGCAGCATACACTGCTGTCTGCACTCTGAGCTCTCTTGGTAGCTTAAGTGAGGAGGGCATCTATATTTGTTTGGGATTTCAAACCCCAGAGCATTCTGTGTGGGGAAAAAAAAAAAAAAAAGGTTCTTTCAGCTGTTTTTTTAAACAAGGATCCATGCTCTGTTTTGTGTTTCTAGCATTTCTGCAGAAATAAGTGACTATAACTTAGCAACGTCTAGGGAATGGAGTCTACTTTCCTCAGCCTGATACTCATGTTTTGCTTAGCAGTGACACCTCCAAGCTGAGATTTAGGGAACTAGTCTGCAGAGTGTTTCTCCATGCCTTTTGTTAAAACTGTTCCACTGAGCAGCTGGAACTGCAAAACTTAAGGCTCCTCTTGACATCTGAAAGAGAGCGGCAGGCCTCAGGCAGGAGAGGGAGAGTTAGGCTCTCAGACCCGCTCCTAGTGTCTTTAGAGAATCCATGTGACTCTCTTTGAGCAGAGCTGTAAAACCTGGGGAGCCTGAATCACATGTGCTTGAATGAGCTGCAGTGTTGTGTGCTGAACCTCGATGAGGCCAGCGATGCCTGCAAGCTATGTCTCGCTGGTTTGCTGGTTTGGTTTCAGGTCTGTGTTAACAGTGATGAGAAGCAGATCTGCGAACAGCTAGGGAACATTCAGATTTAGATAATAAAACCAAAGAAGTGTATAATGAGCTCTGGAATCTCTTAGGCTTAGGCAACTGCTAAATTTATATGTTGCTAGAACACAGTTTACGATTAAGGTTTGAACGTCTGTCTGTCTGGAATCTGGTCCAAAGTAACTGTAATTCTTATTCCAGACCTATCTTATATCTGATTATAAAATCTAGATGACACACGTTGTGTTGGACTTTTGAAATACGAATTTAAAGGTGGTTGAGGTTTGTCCCTAACTTTCTGAATATGGAGAACAGAATATAAGGAATGGTGCAGGGTGTAGAGCTCCAACCTGTCTGGGCTTTGCAGGAGGAGAACCTATCATCAAGGTGTTTTAATCGGTATTTACTGAAGGAGCAGTAGTTCCAGAACTGGGTTTCATAGGTTGCACTCTCACTTATGTGGTAGCTTAATAGCAGCTGCTACTAACAAGAGAAATCTCAATGCCTTCCTTCAGTATTTCCTTGAAATATTTCCTGTTGGTCACTCGTTTACAGCAACTGGATAGCCAAGGAATGAGTGTGATGCACAGAAACAAGATGAGCTAGCAAAAAAATTTTCTTTGTGACAAAACAAGTCCTGCCTGCTTACAAATCTGTATTTCTACCAGGCATGTTCATTTTTCATACTAGGGATATGCCTGGTAGGATGAGAGCATTGAGTCCATATTGTGATTTTTTAAATTTTTCCTTCTTCTCCTCTTTTTCCTTCTTCCTCCTCTTCTTGAGCATGTAGCAAATTGTACAAGATCTGATCTTTCAACAAATGGGAAGATTAAAGTAGAATAAGTAAAACAAACAAAACGCCTCATTTAAAAGCTTTAAAATATGTTCATTTCAGGCTTCTTACAACTGTGAAGATGAGGGGGAGCAGTTCTTTGAAATCTGACAGTTTTCTGCATTTTAAAGAATTGATTTGCTGTGTGTAGCAATAAGAGGGAAAGCATTTTGTTTAAAAGGATGTTCCCAAGATGGAGCAAAACGGGAGTTGCGTTCATCTACAGTGATAACTCCACAGTTATAAGAGTAGGAAGGATATGGTCAGAGGCCTCTTCTACTCAGCTGGAAAGATTTGTCTTGTGTCTCTGACAGGAACCGTGCAAGAAGAAGTAACCGGGTGTGGTTTTTTCCTTCCCCCATGTACTCCTCAAGTCTCTTTCCCGTGTGTGGGTCATTGATGAAGCAGACTTGTATGCCTTTGTTTTGCTTTGCTCCTCATATTTTCTGTGTAGCTACTGAATATGTCAGTGCAATCCCCGAAGAAAAGCCAGAATGATACAGGCTAGATAGATAACTATTATGTCTCCACTGGCACCTTGAGCCGAGCTTTGGGAGCTGTTGATTCAGAAGTGGTTTAGAAGCAGTTTCAAATGCTGCCTTTTGCTTGGGAACACAGAACAACGCCTGGTGTTGATAAAGGACACCCAGTCTTTGAGTTTCAGAGAAGTTCTGGTTTGCAAGCTGTAATCAAACAGTTACAGAACCTACACTAACTGAAGTGAGACATTCATATTCACCTCTTCCTTCCCAACTCCTCCAGTTTTTAAAGGTCATGGCAGGATTTTGTGCAGTGGTAGTTGCAAAGTCAGTCAGAATGGCTTAATCTACCCTTGCTCAGTATTGGCAAGGTCAGCGATAGAGTATTTGACGTGTTCATGCACACTGAAAATGAGCCCAACTGGAGAACCATATGCTCTGCATACTGCAAGATAATAAAAATAAAATAAAATTCAGTAGCCACAATCCTGGCAAGAGGGAGTGTGCCTGGCTTTGAGAGATTCTTTCTCATAAGGACTCTTGCTTTCTGCTGACTTTCTTTTCTGTTCGTTAAGGTAGCACAAACATCAATTCATACAGAGCACATTCCCAGAAGGTCAACTTCAGCCAACAGAGATCCCTCTGTCATGTGATACCTCTCCTGTGACAGCAAGTTTGTCCAATTTCTGTTGCATCCCAAGTTTTCTATAAGCAGTATTTTCACTGAATGTTGTTAAACTGGGAGTTGAATATGACTTTCGCTTTATGTAACTGTAGAAAATCACAAACACGGATTAAACTCTGAAGAATATTAGAGTTCTGATACATGCCTTTTTGTTGTGGTTTAAGCCTGGTGGATCGATAAAATGTTCAGCTAAACCAGGCTGAAACATTAATGAAAATCTATATCTGCCACTATGTTTGTAACACCAACAGATTCGCATGATTATTCTTTAGCTAAAGAAGTCTGCATACAGATGGACAAGTGAAAAGTAAATGAAATCGCTGAGGTGTTGAAATCAGAGCCTGTATGAAAACAAAATTCTGTTTTGTCTGCATTTAAAGTGCGGTTTTGGACAGGTGCGGTTTTAAAGCAAATAGGCTTAAAGTAGAGCTTGTTGAGACTTTTAATGATGACATTGTCAGAAATTTCCAATTAGCTGCAGTTAATCAGAATTTAACTTTGTGGGAACATACTAGTTGGAACAAATCTTTTTTTTTTTTTTTTTTTTTTTTTTTTTAATTATTCTTGCTGTTGTCAGGAAGGTTTCTTGGATTTAGGATGAAGTTTTGGTAAAACCTGGAAAAGGCTGGTTAGAGGTTTTAAGCACACATTATGGTCCTCCATGTTGCATTTTGTATGCTTTTCCAAGGCTGAGGAACTAAACTTGAATCTGCTATATCCAATTCGTAACCTGAATATGAAGGATGATAGGAGGAGGAATTCAGATATTTTGGGTCTTTCTAAATGCCTGTCTTTCTGCAACAAGGTGAAGTCATGAAGCTCACAGTTCTCTTAGAAATAAGCAGTTTCTGAAAACTTCAAGCATGAATTAGTTGCATGCTGTTCCTAAAGGCTTTGACTATGTAAAGTAGCATATATATTTAAGGTAGTATGCCTCGCAGATTTGTTTATGAATTTTGAGAGTTTTGTTAATATTTTTCTGTGTTTTGTCTTGTTTGTTAAAAATATTTTGGTTCTATGGAAGATGACATATGAAACAGTGTCTTGTGTGGATGACATTGCACAAGAGGGACAGGGTTTTGTTTATGTTAGCAGCAGAACAGAGTGAAAAAATAGGTCTTCATGTACACCGCAATGTGCAGAACAGGCAGAATGTTTCCATGTCCTACACTGTTTTGCATTAACTTAGTTCACGAGTCTGGGCGAGGTGGGCATGAAAGAGCTCTGTGAATTGAGCCATCTTAGTTTGGAAGCAACTTAAATAGCAATTGTAAAACCACGGTGCAATTTACAAATAGCAAGGTGACCGGTGAAAACATCCACAATTTTGTCTGCAACTGTTGCTTTTGCTGATGGAGCAAATATCAATGGACTCACCTAGACAAGGTAAGTTTTGCGAAACAGTCTGCATTTGCAGCAGAGAGGGGAAGGGATGTGGCCGGGGTCCTCATGCTCCTTCCTATCTCTAGAGAGTTATATTTCAGAGCCTAGGGTAGCTAAAATACCTATTCCAGTTCAGTTCTGTTGGATTTTCCTCCTTGCGGACAGGAGAAGAGGTTGCATGGCAGTTTGGTTATCCAGAGAGCCTGCTATCAAATCGCCTATAAAACTGCTGTGCAGGAGGCTGCACTCCAGTTAGGGCTCAGAATAAACCCAGGTCAGTGGGTGATTGCGAGGGACCCCCGGAGTAACAGCACTTCCTTGTGTTGACCGGTCTGTATGTGCGGCATGTCTTTGCTTCCATGTTAGCTCCTGAGTTAGCTTCCTGTACTAATGACCTGACCTCTTGAAAAAACAAACTTTCTTCGGGTAGGTGGCTGGGGTTTATGGCGTTTGTGCCGCTACGGTTTACTGCAGTCATGCATCGTTTTCATAACTTAGTAAGCTACTGGTATTCTTTAGAAAAATGTTAAAACGTCAGGGTTTCAGGGACTCACCAGGGATGTTTTAGGATATGAATATAGAGTGTAAAGTGATTACAGCTTGATTTAATGACTTCCCCTTGGCTGAGCTATAGTAATTGATCACATGATCAATTGTGCACTTAACGTGTATCTAGTGTGCTCTACACCCAGATTAGAGGGACAGGCGCTACTTCACTTACACTTCTCAGTGTCCTTGGAAGACCATTGTAAATGGTAGTACACTAGCATGAAATAATTACAGCTGCGCTGAAAAAAACTGAAGGCAGGTTCTGAACTCCAGACATTGTTACTGATATTCCTGATCACTGGGGGACATGATTCTGTGTAGAAATGCTAGAAGCTCTGATAAAATCCAACAGGAAAGGGTATGAGACTTGGTGTTTTTCCACTCTTAGGTACTTACTGAATCTTTAGTCTTTAGAGCCCTGAGAATAATACATACCCATCCTCATTTTATTTTCTCCTTCACATATATACTTCAGTTACTGTTTCTCTGTGCCAATGTATTACCCTGTTTCAGAACAATCGGTGTTATACATTGAATTAAGGCAGAATAAAGCAAATCACTTACAACCAAGTTGCTGAAGTTTTTAGACACTTAATTCCAATTAGGTGAGCTCTTGGGCATGGGACTGCTTTTTACTAAGTTGGGGTCTTCTGACTGGTGTCCTGGCTTTGATTCCTCTAGTGAACTGTCACTCTTGGTTAACGTAGGGTTAGCAAGGTGTACAGCACAGCGGCATTGTAATTTATTTAAAATCTTTAGTGAGTGTGAACTACACTAGTAGCTTTAAAGAGGTACTGGCACTCATACAGAAAACTCCAATCTGCTGGCTTTATTACAACTACATTTGGTTGCTGTATGTCATGGTTTTTATACAAGATTGATCCAGGAATGTTTTCTGCAGCGTCTGTCCATCTTTAGTCAAGCACTTTCAGTCAAAGTGCAGAAAGAAAACACATTGAACTGGATTTGAATAAATTGAGGAAGCCTGTCATCCCCAGGCAAAAGCAGTCTGAACTGCTGTAAATTTTACAAATAATTCTTCTATTCCAATAACCTGCTCTGAAGTGACTCGGAAGTTTGTTGGATTCCACACAACTTAATCTGTAACTGGATGTGTTCTTCGTTGACTCACTTGTTCGGCTGGAAACTAGGAGATTTCTTCATAGTTACTCAGCCGGCGGCAGCTTCCGTAAGGTTTTTGTCGAAGCATTTCTGAATGGTGACTGTGCTGGTGTTGTATACGCTGCTTATTTGCCATACGAAGCCGTAGCTGAGCCTGAGCCTCCCGTGGAGCAGACTCTCCGTTTGGTGTGCACAAAGGAATGCTTTGCTGATTCTGTTTATTCTGCTTGAGCTCAGGAACTAGGAAAATGACTGAAAATCAATGGCTTTAAACCCCCGTTGTTAGTTCTAGTCCTGTGAACCTTAGGCAGTGACTAAAACCCTATCTGTCCCTATTTAAGTAAAAGATGGAGGCGTGGGGGGGGATCCTCACCATTACAGTTAATATTCAGGAGCAGCTGTAGCTGCTGGTTGGAACAGTGCTCTGCTCCTCCTTCGTGTGACAGGTCCCAAGTCTTGCTGTTCTGCAGGGCAGGTTTCACTGTACTCACCCTGCCTGCTTGTCTGGTTCTTGTCCTCTGCAGTACAGTGCCCCAGTGTCTGTTGCTCCTGCTGCTGCCGGTGTTTTTTCCAAGCACACCCAATGGGTGCCGCATTTCCTGTGGAAGCATTAGACCGTAGTTTTATGAACCTGGGCAATGTGGTGGGTCTGGCTTGGCCTGTAGCATGGAAGGAAACTGCTACTGCATGGCTGTAATGCAATCTTGTGTCATCCAAGTAAGAAGTGAGGTTCCAGGCTGCAAAGCAGCACTCGTTACATGGTTTTTTGGGGTTTTTTTTTTTGCCCCAGTTTAGGTCTCTCTGGGTTATTGAGGTTGATCCACCTCACTCTCCAGCTGTAAAGCTGCAACAAGCTTGGTCATGGCCACTTGAGGGTTTAAAGTTTGGTTTTCCAAATGTTAAATAGAGTGGAGGTTGAGATGGGAAGACAGCCGATAATAGGTAACCTGGGAAAGTTTCTTCCTGGTACCTGGAGTTAGTGGTAAGTGTTCTGAAGTAAGACCATCCTCAGTTTCCCTTATCTCGTGCTGGGGATGAACACTTCTCAGCCCTGCCATAGAAGGTGGTTGACCTACTATCCAGTCTTCATTTCCCTCCTCTTAGCTAGTTCTTTGCCTTTCAAACATTAGGGTTTTACTCAAGCGTTTGGGGTTCTTTTTACCTTTTCTTCTGCAAGAATACTATGGTGTTACAGCTTGTACAGTGTTTACTAATCCTCAGTTTGGGATAACTTTGTTTGCCTCTGTGTTTTAGAGGGAAGAAGTTGTTAATGTTTTGGTCTTCATTGTATTTATTTATTTGAATCTTTATTTTAAGTTTGAAACTTCCTGTGTGATCTTAAACATTTTCGTATTCAAGGAGCAGAACCAGCAGTTATGTCCACATGGATTTTCTTGTGGTAACAGAACAGCTTTGCTGAGGCAATTGAAAAATAAGGGAAGATGAGGAGAAAGGATATGAAACTTTCTTCTTTCCCAGCCAGCCGTTAAGCAACGATAGTGTGTGATCCAATAGGTGAAATATGTTTTTATCTATGGAAAAAATAGTATGTATTGCAGATTGGGCAGGAACATGTTTCTCAAATTCTCCTACCTGTTAAGAAACGTAAATATTTCCACTGTAAATCTCACTACTCCTGTAACTCATGTGGAGAAAAGGAGGCCTTTTATATGAGACAGTATTACTATTTTTTTCTGTACCTTTTTTTTTTTGTGTGTATGTGTGTGTTCTCTTAACTAGAGGGGGAGCTTCCACTGACTAGAAATGGAACCACTGTTTGGCTTAGTAGAAGTAAACAGGAGCTGACTCTTAAATAATTTTCTCTGTAGGAATTCAGGTTAGGTCTTAATTGTTTCTCTGGCTCATAATTAACTCTGTCTGACCTGTTCCTGAGCATGTGACCGGTCTGAGAGGAGCCAAGTAGCTTGCTTTCATCAGCTAATGGTGAGGTATTATGAGATCTAAATCAGGAATGTTGCAAAGACAGGTGAAAATTCTTTCTAATACAGTATTACTTCTTTCTAATACAAGACGCATCTTCAGGTGGAAAAAGTGAGATTCTTTTCTTTTGCATGCAAGACAGCAGTTACTTGGAGAAAACGCCTTTTGCTTGCGTGGTGTCGTGCACCCTGCTTCCTGCGCTGCTCGGTTCCCAAGGGGAGCTTGCCTTCTGTGGTGGCTCGTTGCCAGCCCACAGCTGTCAAGGTGCTGCAGGGTTGCAGCGTGAGCCCTGAAAGAGCTGTTGATCTGCATTACATGCAAACACCTACCCTGATCTTCAGTGTCAAAAGTGGCTGCAGGAGGTAGCACACCTCTGACGGAAGCTGGTACCATATCCTGGTGACTTTGGTGAAGAATGCCTGCACGCACACGGCGAGCGTCCTTCTGCCGCTCTGAGCAAAGTCCAGCAGCTAGCTGGACGGACCGAAGGAACCCGGGCCTAAAGTGTCCGACTTTGCACTGAAATGGATTAAAATCATGCACAAGATCCAGTCAGGCTCTGTTACGGGATTAGTAATGCCCAGAAGGACAGGAGGGACTTCTGGTAGTCATATTCCTGCTGTCTTTCAGAGCTCCTTGGGAAGTTGGAAGAATCAGGAAGTTGGCAAAGGAAAACCATATAGGGTGAGGTAACCTAGGAGCCCGTCAAAACTGTGCTCTGATCTTTGGTCCCTGACTGTTACCGGTATGTTTACAGTGCAGAGCTAGGACTTTCTGAGTTGAGTTAGACCTAAGCATTTGGCTCTCCAGGACACTTGAGAATTACGGATGGATCAAGGGGCACCAAAGCAGCTGCCAGGTGCCTTGATGTGCCAGCCTGAACTCCCTGCACAGGGGTGAAAAGGTGGTTAAATGAGCAAGACAGTACCATTATAAATACCAGCATCAGCAGTGAAGCTGGGAACTTGGGGGCCTCTGTTTTATGAAAAGTAATCCCAGGTTTCCAGCAGTTTTGCTGTTCCTCTTCAGTGCCAGGACCCTCTCCCTGCTTCTTTCCCAAATGGGGCATTGGAAGGAGCCAGCAGAGATGTTTCTACAGTCTAACTTTCAGGAGGACAGGCTAGGGCTACCCTGCTTTTCCCTTAAGGAAAGGAAGGGATAGTGAATTTTATTGAAGAAGTTTCAAAGCCACTTTTTGCTTTGAATCAAATTCTGTAAGATCTCTGTGTGTACATGCGAGGGAACAAGACACTTTACCTCTGTGATCCAGGTGGTAATGTCTTAAAGCCTATTTTAAAGTTTGTTTTTATCAGTAAAGCTGTACGAGTTCATGAATCCAGACAAATGTCTGGGGTTTAGGTGATTTTGTGATTTTATGTATAATATTGTATCAAACATTTGAATGAATAGTAGCTATAGTAAGAATCTGTTTAAAAAACAAAACACCAAAAAAACCCAAGCCAAACCAAAAGAATGGTAACACTATATAAGAAATACATTTGTAGCCTGTATACGCTCTAGCATGTTTATATTAATATGAAGGAGTACAAAGGGTGGATTTCTTTAACTCATCAACCTGCAGGTATGTACTGTAAATCAAGATTTCAGGAAGGTCAGCATCTCTGCTCCCTGTCTTATACTGGTCATACCAACTTGCTTTTGGCTTTTTTATGAAGACAGCTTCAGGAGTGCTGCTGAAGACTGTTGGCCACAATTTACTTTTACTGTTTTGCCTTTTTTCTGTTTGCTTACTTGAATAAGCAATGTTTCACTTTTTAATGCAGTATACTTCATATGAACAAAAAACTGTTAAGAGAAATGCTGTTTTTTTCGTAATAATATCTTTACCGTGAAAGGTTAAGGTGAAAAATGCTAAATTACAGGAAGCCTAGAAAAGTTGGTGTCAGTTCAGTCCTTGGTTTTTTTTATTCTTTATTTTATTTTTTCCCCTTGAGGTTTGAAAGCCTCTTAACACTTTGCTATTTTGATGCATACTTACAGACTTCTTGGTGACATGTGTTTTAATTTTATGCTGAATTTTTTAATCACAAGACCTGAACTGGGATGAACTTCCCTCTGCCTGGAATTGTATAGCTGACCAGCTACGCAGCATTGGCTTTTAATTTCCCCTCAATTATCTACTTGTGTTCAGTTTTAGAAGCAGGATAAATATCTAATTAAGTTCGAATGCAAATATTTTAAGTATAGGTGTTGTTTCAGAGATTTTTTTTTCAAGTGAGAACCTTTATTTAAAACACAAATCTGTATTTTCTTTTTTTGCAGTTAAATAATGCATCTCTAGGTGGCGGTAGGACACACCGGTACTTTTTCTGTCTGCAAAACAGCTGTTTGTCTGACAGAGTGCTTGCAATTTGGTGGATTTTGGGTTTGTTTTGTTTTTTAATTCTCCCTGTAAAAGTACATGCAGAATGCCTGAGCGCATTGGCTCATGAATCAGAAGGGAGAGTGACTTGGAACAAAAAAAGCATAATTTGTGTCCAGTTTTATAGATACTAAAACTTCACACTGTTGAAGAGAACACCGGCCAGTTAGTTACCTTTTTGGTTGTTTTAAAACACTGCGTTACACTGAACATAAAAAGAAGGCTTGATTACCCAAACTCGGTGTTTACCAGGAGGTGTGACCAGCTCCAGCTGCCGAGGAGCAGCACGGAGGACCTCCTGGCCCTGGCAGGTAGGAGATCCCCACCGGGCAGGAAAGGGCTGGTGCTCAGCAGCAGGTGGCGACTGTAGACAAAATTCAAAAATGTCCAGTTATGTTTTGCTGCTCTTCAGCTCAATTAAAATACAAGCTGGGTGAAGCCCATCTTACAGTGCTGTTCCCCTCAGTAATTTTTCTTAGTAGCTCATGTCCTCTCAATTCCCCCAAAGACTTCTGTCTTGAAGTATTTGATTTTTCACCTCATGCAAAACTTGGGTACTAAGTTTCCCCTTTTTTTGGTATGTTCATTACCTGCGTGTGCATAGATGGAACTGGCTATAGCAGTTGTCGACATCGTGACGTTACGTAAAGCGGTGTAGAAAATCCAGTATAATCTAATTCATTGGAGACTCGTCATGAAACAAAGATTAGAATTAATATTATTACTAAAAATGTTCTAAGGAATTCCAGTTTCATGTAACTGCTTACCATGTCACAGGTGACTTTGTTCTTGTAACTGAAGTTCTGCCTGTTACAGGTCTCTTCCATGGTATATGGAAGAATACTCTTTTTAATGGTTTTCTTCGTTACTTAGAGATGCCTTTTACTGCAATTTTAACTGTATTTAGGGGAAAAAAAAAAAGAAAGTACTAGTAAAGTGAGGATCCCACGTACTGTACTGTTGTACTGTCATATTTTCTGCTGATGGTGTGGTATACTGGTCTGCCTGGGGAGAGCCACAGAAATACAGGGACGACGAGTCTACTCCTAGCCGAGGTCAAGCAAAAATAAGTTATTCTGCATATGTGTTCTTTCATTTTGGAAGATGTAAGGGTGTTAAGCTGAGATAAAGCACGTTGAGGATATCCTTGATGTGTCTGTCCGTTTTTCTCCTTGCTTTCTCATGTGACAGTACAATACATTATGCTGAAAATAAGGCTCAGATGATGTGTCACCTTTTGCAGTTCAAAACTAATATATTTTATGAAATACACTTAAAAATTACTGATGGTTTGTATCCCACATTTAAAAATGTAAGGATCTCAAAAATTCCAGTTTAAACCCGGACACCTGACTTTTTTTTTAATGTACTGTAAGCCCATGAATGCTTTGTTGCTGTCTTTTCATTAATGCACTGGTTCTGAAATATTTGTATATGATAATGTGATGGCAGTCTTTCTTTTGGCTTTCCAAAATGACATGCAGAAAATATGATTAAACTAGAATAAGAATTGTGCTGCTTGTTTTAAAAATCAATATTAAAAGGCCTGATTTATATTTATTATAGTGAAACTATTAACTGATCTTTAAATTGCCTGTTTCTCCCTAGACACTTGAATACATTCCTATCCCTCATAAGAAACCCTGGGCTTTGTTTTTGACTTGGCAAAAACCATTCACTAGTTGTTCTGGGACTTCTTAAGTGGAGTCTTTGTTGTAGGTTGAAAAAGTCTTGAGTATCAGTTTCTGACAAGTTTTATGGCTTTAGAATTGTCAAGCAAAAATGCATAAAATTAAGTGGGAATTGTCTGTGCCCCATTAAAATTTCTCTTCCTCTTCACAAACAGCTGCCGAAATACAAAGAATACTGCATCAGCTTGGAACACCACAAGACACGCCTGAGTTGAGGCAACAGCTGTGAGTACTTCACATGAAAACGTTTAATTTTATTGCATTGTAAACAATCTCCTGGTAGGTGATGAGGTGGTTTTTTTGTTAGGCAGTGTGTGCTTGATCTCACTGAGAAAGGCGAGTATAGAGAAATGCTTGAAATTTAAAAGTTGCAATGCCCTTCTTAAAATTAATCTCGGATAGTCTTTGTAAACTAGTCGGCTGTTTTGCCCATGTACGTTGCCTGCAGTATCCATATGTCTATAATACCCATGCTGTGTATCAGCAAAGGGAAAGGAGCAGGACCAGAAAGCAATATCATTGTTTTAAAAACCCCTCCACCCCAGTCAACTTTTCAAATCTATCTGTTTCACAAGGTAATGAGTATATTGGGGGGTTTTTGTGAGATGTGATACTGGGGGAGAGAGGGGAACGTCTTTTTAGTGATGCAAGCTACAGTAAAGGATGACATTGTAGAATAAACATGTACCAGAAATACTAAAATAGCAGAAGTGAAATAAGGTCTGAAGGGGGATGTTGTGCTGTAGTTCAGTAACCTGAAGGTGGACTTTCATTAATATGCCACTAGCAGAGACAGCTAGCTGCTAGCTGCTCTCCACTTCTCTGCACAGTTTAATGAACGGGTATGGTTTTTTCCATTAACCTCCTTTACCACATTAATCTCAGCATCATAAATGCACGTAAGCGATGCGTTGTGCTAACTCTGTGGGTGAGAAAGTTGGCAGTCTTCAGTGTGGTTAATGCCGCACTGCGGCCGTTGAATGGTAGGAGGAGGTGTGTATTGGGCCAAAGGCATCGCATTCATTTTGTGTGAACAGCCAAATTGCTTTATAGCCCAAGTTCAGGGCCCATAATATTAGCCAGGTACAATCCACAGTGGATGTCCTGCTGGAGACTGTGAATAGGTGAAGATCAGCATACACAGTTTATGCAATGACCAGACAGGATTCAGGCATAAATTCAACAACAGGATAGAAACTGTTGGGAAGGACATGTTCCAGTCCCTGTCTGGAGGTGATATATATGGTAAGCTTCCTTGAGTTTTCATCTGGCCCTTTTTCACTTGCCTGAACATTGGACCCTTCCTTTCATGTTAGTATGTATCAGTTATTTGATTATTTTAAATATTGATGTTAATTGTTTGCTAATAGCTTTCCAGATAAAACCTTCTTATATACACTGGGGAGGAGGATGCAAAAGCAGGTAAAGAATTTGAGTTGCTCCAGGAAAAAAATAGGAAAATTGGTAAAGGAGTACATGATAACATCAGAAGCAAAGAGACAAAAAACCAAAAATAGCAATGCTGTTGAAGAAGAGGCTTTTTTTTTTTTAAGCACTGTTAAAGCTATTAGTAAATAATGAAGTTTTCAGCTAAGATCACAGCTATTATATCATGGGAGAATATAGATCTCTTTGGATAAGCTTCCCATTAACTATCAGGAATTGACCTTTCATGAACTGTGGTGTTGGAAGTACATTGAAGTATGTTCTTCCACACAGAAGAAACTTGGTCTTTTCTACAGTTATTCTGAACTCAGAAATAACCAGGTGTTTCCAACTATTGATAGCCTCAAAAGGGCTATGAAAAGCATGTTTAGATATTCATAATAACTAGAAACCTATTGCTGCACATTAGGAAAATAGAAGAAACCTCAGGGGAAAAAAAAGAAAGGTGAGTAATGAGATGATGTCGCAGTGAGGAACAAACCTTCTTCAGCATCTGTCCGTCTGGAATCCATGGTGTCACACCTTTATAGTGAAGAATAGGGTAAAGATGGCTTTGTGCACTTTAGAGAAGCATTTAGTACTGCTCCTTTTCTGAGAATCGGTGAAATTCAAATAAAGTAACCCCATGGTCTCTAATGAAACTATGCATTTGGTTTTAGGCAACAGAAGCAGCAATACACCAACCAGCTTGCCAAAGAAACTGACAAATACATTAAAGAGTTTGGATCTTTACCTGCAACAAGTGAACAGGTATAAAACCAAAGAGTGTGGCTTTTTTGACTATCATGTTGGCTCATGTAGAGTGTTTGAGTGACTTCAGTTCTGCATGCCTATTTTTGTGCTCCTCACCAGGCTTTCAAAGCACTGTTTAGTTAGTCAACATTTGCACAACAGGAACACTTACAACATAAGAATATTTTGCTGCAGTCCAGACTCGTTCCAAAGTTGGTTTTATGTATCAGGAGTGAGGTAGTTTGACTGAAATGGTAGGAATCAAGGCAGTGCGCTGTGCCTGTGACTTCAGTTAGCTGGGCACTTGGTAATCTGTTGCAGTGATGTTAAGTCTGACTCCACAGGCACTCTGACTGCTTCCAGGGTCAAGGAATTGTGCGCCAAAACTGCTTGCAGGACAGATGGCCAGACCTGTTCACCCATTGTCAGATAATGTCAGACTGCCATCCTATGCTTTCTTATCCTAGTGAAATCTGTTGCTTAAATAAGGGAAGGGCAACAGGATCCCAGAAAACATGGATTCAGGTTATTGTCACTCAAACAACTTGCCTGGTCTGTGGCTGGGAGCCTTTAGGAAAATGGATTGTCCTGAAACACTGAATTCAAATGGCAGGCCATGATCATGTGTGCTCATCCTGTCAAGTTGTAAACTTCTGATAGAGGTGTTAAAAATTAGCCTTGGTATATAGCCTTTAGTTCAGGCAAAGTATTTTTGAGGGTTTTTTTTACGATTTCTCTGGTTCTTTATCTTGGAGCTGAAAAGTTGGTAGTGAGATGGTTTACTGTTTAATTTTACTCCTTTTATCATGAGCATCTTTGTCAAAGCTACCTCCCAATGAAATGCATAAATAACAGATTGATGAATGGCAAATTATAGTCTCTCAGAAATTTGGAAGGAAGGGTTGCTGTAATGCATGCTTTCAGAGAAATATGGTGGAGGCTCTCCTGAGTGCCCAGTATTTCTCTTCCCTGCCCTACATCATAAACAACAACAAAAAAAAATCCTGAAAGGTTAGAGCAGGTATTTTTGTACCAGTTCTTAATCACCTAAAGGAGGGTGTGAACCCACATCTGGATGCAGCTCAATATGTATTTCCAGCATTTATGTAGAATTACATGTGAAGTGCCCTATTCTTTCTTTTCTACACCTTTCCCCCTCCCCATTCAGTCATCTTTGCATATTTTGGCATCAAAATATTTCAGACTTAAACAGTAGGTTTTATAATGAACAGAAAATAAGGAAGGTAGATGCTTTCTTGTCCCTGCTCATTTCTTATTTCCAGCTGTTAAATTAAACTAAATACATTGGTTTCCTCTTTAAATTGTGGCAGAGTTATGTGATCCCAGAGGGAAGGCAGGTTTGTCCGTGCAGTTGCAAATGGTTTTGTAGACACCCTTCCCTTACACCTGTTTAGAAAAAAAAAGAGTATATACCTTAGCATTAAGCAGCCTGGAAATGGCAGAGTCTTGAAAAGCCTGAGCTTATTTGACTTGGTAAAACTTCTTCTCCTATAGCGTCAAAGAAAAATACAGAAAGACCGTCTTGTGGGGGAGTTCACCACAGCACTAACAAATTTCCAACGACTCCAAAGGCAGGCTGCTGAGAAAGAAAAAGACTTTGTAGCCAGAGTAAGAGCCAGCTCAAGGGTATCTGTAAGTATTGGAAAATGAGCCCTTATACTCTGATTACAGTAGTGTTGGTGGTGTTCAATGTCAAACGTGCCTCCGTAATGCTACTTACAAAAGCTCATATCTAACTCCAAATACTGCAGAATGTGTGCGATATGATTATAAGTATATAATTGCAAGCTTTCTTTGCTCACTTCTACGTATAGCTGAATTATGCAGTTCAATTCATAGTAAAGGCTGAATTAAGTTGTAATGAACCTCCAGTGAATACTATTAACTTTTCCCTTGCCTTTGTCACACACAAAGGCATGAACTGCCCCTGGGTTCGTGCCATAATCTTGCAAAAGCAATTTTTAGTAGATTTTGCAATGCTTTTGCTGGACCTTTAGATATCAACACATTTGTCCTACAGAGAAGAATCGCTTGCCAGATTTCTATGCAGTATTAAAGTGAAGAAGTGCTGAGGAACTTGAGTTCTTCAGCTCTTCCTTGTTAACATATCAGTTGTGCCTTTTTATTCTGTGCCAAATACATGTTGCTGTACTTGTAAATTTTAACAGGCAGTTACTGAGCTTAATGGTTTTGCTTGTATTTTAGCTTTATGCATGCATAAAGCAAATTTGGGATGAGAACATTTTAAATCATGTTTCAGTTTGAAGTTGACTTACTATACTATAAACCTTGTAGCATTGACTCATTATAGAAATGCTGACAGTGCTCTTTTCAGGGACATAATCTTTTTATTTATTTTTTTAAACACTGATCATGTAGGGTGGTGCTCCTGAAGAAGGCTACAAAGAAGGAACACTTGTCTCTTGGGACAGGTAGGCTGAATTTGTTAGTAAGTCCTAACCTAGCTCAGAATAATAAATGGTCTGCTGGGAAGCCAGCTGCTGATATTTTTAGTTTTTCTTTTTATTTTTTTTTTCTGATCAAATGCCTTTTCTTGGAGGAATTTGGGATAGGTTGTTCAGTCGTGTTTTCTTCAGTGGGACAAGTGTAGAGAAGAGGCTTTTTGGTGGAATGGGTGGGAAGAAAAAGGAGCAGCTCACATCATCACCCCCTTTTTTCCCCATGCTTCAGCTTCAGTCATCTCCTTAAGCTGTCCCAAGTCTGTATCTGGGCTTTGTGAGACCCAAACTTTAGGTAAGCACAGTCCAACCTGTGAATAGCGTAAAACGGTTAAGCTGTGATGAAAGGGTCCAGTGTTTACTGGGATCTCCCATTGCTTTCACACTCCCCAAGAACTACTTCTCGGTCTCAGATTCTGTTTTGTTGGCTAGCTTGCTTTTGCCTCAGATGGATATAAACACTGCAGTTTATAATTCAGAAGAAACTTTGCCTTTGTATTCATAGTTGGAATTTCCAATCAGCTAACTCAATGCTATGTGCAACTTCGCTACAGCAGCAGCTTCCTGTGCTAAAGGTGCGATTTTTAGACCTTCCCTGTTAGCTAGACAGGCAAGGGTAAAAATAGGCATTTTTTAAACCGATAATGTAACTTATGTGCTATGTATTTAACTGTTGTTCTATTCTTCTGAGTTATTTCTCATCATGCCTGTTCCATTCTGGGTGGGTTGGGTTTTTTTGTTTGATAGTCAACCACAAGCACAAGTGCAAGATGAAGAAATTACAGAAGATGACCTCCGTCTTATTGAGGAGAGGGAATCTTCCATTAGGCAGCTTGAGGTACGTACAAGTGGTTTTACAGCAGAATATGCTTTTAATGTTTCCAGAGAAAAAAAACATTTTATAGTGGCATGAGCCTTAATTGCAGACATTAGTCTTGAGGGGTTAGAGTTTGTTTGTGGATGTGTTTCTTTTCCTGCAAACCTACAAATGTTGCCTTTAGACAGAGTGTGAAACATGCATTAGAAATCTACTGTATGAAAGCCATGTTTTGATACTGTGTTTAACGTCAGTAGTTCATGTGTGGAATAAGAGAGAGCTCATGTGATTGCATGGAAAAAAAAAATATCCTTTTTTCCCAACATAGCGGTCATATTATGTAACCTTTTTTAACAGTGACTATAAAAGAAGCAAATTCATACCTTTCCTCCCAGTTATTCACAGTGTATTGTTCAGGATCGTCGTTTTGTCATTGGCTTTTTTGAACACTTCAGAAATACTGAGTTGCTATGTTTCGTTCAAACTTCTGTAATTAAGGGCTTGTCAAAAAGTTAAAGGCATTTAAAAACAAGATGTAAACTACACGAAAAAAAAAAATCACACGTGATGAAATACTGACATCAAGAGACTTGTGTGAAGACAAAATGAATTTTTCCAGACAGTCTGGAATCCACATCTCTACCATCAACAGGAAGGATGTTGGAACTGGGGCTTGTCAGGACATCTTGCTGATCCATGTGGAAAAATCCATTCTATGTCTAAATTTTGCAATAATCTCTCCCTTGCCACCCATACGTTAACATACAGTGAATTGAACTAAACATGTATCAGTCATTAGTTCAGAAGAGATCATATGCACAGTGGTAACGTGACATCTATCACTTCAGCATAACCAGATGGTAAAAGGATAATATAATACAGGTGCAGCAGTCTGGCCATATTATAGAGGTAATTTCTGTAAACTGTGCTGCATGTGAAATTTGTGTGTGTTTAATTTAATAGATGTATTAAAACTAATGCAAAATACATTCTGCATATGCTTGTATTCGTTTGAGTTAAAGGGGTAGCTTTTAAGCAAAGTTGGCATGAGCCTTCCCCTCCAGTTAAACTAATACAGTGTGTGTAGACAAGCCCTCAGCAATGAAGGATCCTGTTTGTGATGTGACATGAAGTGTACTTTGTGCCTATACTCATCTTCGGTTAGTTTGATTATAATAAACTTGCTCTCATAATATGGAAGAAAGCCTTCCAAATAAACCTATTAAGGTGGGTTTTTTTTATCCTATAGTGTAAAGAGTCATGGATCCGTACTTGGGAGGAAAAGGAGCAGTAGTTGTATCTAAATGCACAGAGATCCTGGAATATGTTACGTCAATTAATGTGCTGATTGTTTTCCTTGCAGGCAGATATTATGGACATCAATGAAATTTTTAAAGATTTGGGAATGATGATTCATGATCAAGGTGATGTGATAGGTAAGTCCAACTCAGTTGTTCTCTGAAAATTTTTTATTCTGTCTCCCTTGCAGCAATGTAGAACTTTTGCTGGAAAAATTCCTGTAATGAGAATATCAATGCTAAAGGAAATCAGGTGCAATATGATAATGAGTAGACTGGCTGAGGTGACGGGGAATACACTAAAGTGTGCTTAAAGTTTAATTTAAAAAAAATTGTAGTTTTTAATGTGTATAACCTGTTTAAAAGTAGTTTTTGGAACTATTTGTACATAAAATTGGAGTTCATGTGGGGAGTTTTACTGTATTGACTAGTGAAATAAGTGTGCAGATTTAGCAAGGGTTCCTGCTTTACCCTCCATGCAGGCAAGCTTATTCTTTTAATGAAATGTGATTGGAAAATACATTTTCTGAGTCTGCTGTTAAACCATGCTGTTGTCTGTGTCCAGCATATATTTGCAGGGTGGCTTCTGTCACCTTAGCCCATAATCTGTTCAAGATCCTGTCATATTTTTCCACAAAAAAAAATCTGTATCAGAATGATAGAATCTGAAACTGGAGTCATGCCTCTTGGAGTGTTTTATGTGTCTGTTTCCTCTTGATTTCCTAGGCCTTAGGGCTTTTTTTAATCTAAGCAGAGGGCAGTCAGTAGCAAGTTGGAGGACAGAAAAATACTGAAAGTTTCTACCCCGGTCGGTTTCTAAGTCTCAGCCCTGCTTCTAGAGCAGAGGAGCTGTTACTGACATGAATTCAGTCACTCATTGCCTGGGTGGTTCGGAAATGAACTCCACTGTAAGTATAGATTGGTCAAATTTCCATAATGCAAGGTATAAAACTTTGGGTATTGATGAAGACACCAGCAGTTGAGGGGCAGTTATTACGTATGTTCTCAAGTGTATTTCAGCATTCCAAACCTTTGGCTAAGTCATGACTAACCAAAATTTGAAATCTTTCCTTTAAAAATAAAGACAGCATAGAGGCCAATGTGGAAAATGCAGATGTACATGTGCAGCAAGCAAACCAGCAGCTGTCACGAGCAGCAAACTACCAGGTAATGTCAATGCTGACTGCCAGTTGTGTGTAACTGTTCTTTCTCAGTAGTCCTGACTTCCACTTACTTATGCAGTTCAGATTTTGCTTATCAGTTTCCTCAAGGCTTGGAGACTTACTTAAAGGTTTATGTTAGACTACAATGGTACTCCTAGGTCACTATAAAACAAAAGTCAGTGACCACTGAAAACTTTGTTTCCTGTAAAATTAGCCAGGCTGCTTCAGAGCACCTGGAGTTGCACCTTTATTTAAAAACAAACAAGTAAAACCCTCCTTTTACAGCTCAAGAAGTAAAAGGTTCCTGTGTACAGAGAGTGAGCCTCTGAAGATCACTGGAGGAGTAGGGAAGATAGGCAGGGAAGTCTTTTGAAGATGCTGCCAGCTAGCATCAATTTTTGCTGTCCAAAATCTTCTCGAAGCTGTATATTTCCAGCTTCTGTTGATTGCTACCCTGATGCTAAAAATGTATTTCAAACTCTCGAACTTTATGTAAAAGCCTTTTAAATACCTTTAAATGCCACTTCTTTATAACATTTTGGAATGTATTAGAAGTAATCTTATTAGTAATAAATCTTCCCTCCTTAGTCAGAGTTAGTCCTTAAGGCTTTTTTTTTTTTTTTTTTTNNNNTCCTCCTTTTTTTTTTTTTTTTTTTTTTTTTTCTTTTTTAATCCTCTTATGTGTGTTAGTAGCCAAGACAGTAAATCAATGACAAAATATCTTAAGGATTGCCTGCTGATTTCAGAAGTGGGAGATGGGAAGGGGTAGATGCATCCTTGAACTGTATTCTAGGTGGCACTAATTGGTACATTAAGTATGGTTGATAACTCCTATTTTGATACTGCCAGTGTTCAGAAAAAAAAATAGTGGCCAAAGTTTGCTGTGGAAGGTGTTAGTTTTCTGGTTGAAGTTTTACATGAAAAACTTTGTGCTATATCTTGAGGAGGAAATGATGAATATCTTCTGATCTCAAAGGAAGGTTATCAAGACTTTTGACAAGCTTCTGTTCAGTGGGTCTTGAAGCAAAGACCAGCTGTGCTGCAGAGTTGGCCTGTGTTTGAAAGGATTGCGAAGTTTGCTTCAGATTTGAACTTTCCTTTGAAAACTCATCTTTGTTCCAAGATGCTGAAAAATCATTTCCACTTTCAGCAGACTTATTTTAATTTCAGCAACTATTATATCTGTATGCCCCTCAAGGAAGTGCTAGAAGCCCAGGCATGCTGGCAAGGATGAGGCTGCACATGGTTGGTACCCTCACAACGCCTGTTTGTGGTTGGATGAGGTACGCACCACCCATCTGCCATGCGGGGTGCATTCACACAGCAGAACTGTTTGGGAAAAGCCAGACTCTTCTCCTTTCTTTCCCCCTCCCCCTTTACCAGTGCTGCTTCAGCAGTCATGGAAATAATGATCAAGCGTATGAGGAAATAAGATCTTCATGTCTTTAGTCCGCTAGCATGCATAAGTAGTGTTACAGGGATAATGTTTTGACTTCAGTGCAGTGTTGGCAAGAGGTGATCTCCAGGATTAAAAAGGAAGAGACTGGGAGCGTAAGGAGAGAATCTGGCCAGATACTAAATAAAAAAGAAGATACTTTAGTAAACACGATTGAGTTCTAGCAAGTAAAATGATGAATTAAAGAAATCTTAGCCTGACAGTGGGAGAAGTGATAGTGAGATACTAAACCTAGAAGAAGAGAATAGTTAGGACAAGAAACTTGGTAGTGTGGGTGGTACTGGGCAGACAACTGGCAGCTCCAGTGAAGAACTGACACAGATGTGGTTCTGCAGGGGGGAAAAAAACAAAAACACCCACGCAGAAGAACCTCTGCCAAATAAAGCAAAGTGTGGCTTTGCTTCTGGAGCTGTGGCCTAGAATCCTGAGATTTGAGTGTTATTGTCCCTTGACTATCAGCAAAAGCTTGTGAAACCCATTGGTAATTTCCTTTCCTGCTGTGAAGGAAACCTTCTGATTCCATATACTTCAGACAAAGGATAACAGACTGCTGCTAGTCTTGGGTGCTCTGGTATCTCAAGTTAGAGACCTGTATGGAAGATGTGAAAGTTCTGGACATACTCACAACTTACTTTATTGTAGCAACATCTATGTAACTGGGTCTCTAGTCAGGTCTCTCTCTCTTTTTTTCTTTTTCTTTTCAATTTTTTTCAGAGCAAGTTGTACCTAAGAAACTTGACAAAAGCAACTTTAGAATAACTCTGTGAATAGATGCAAAGTCAATCTTCCAGAAGTCTAAAATTGCAGTCCTTTGTCACCATCTGTCAATACATTAATAGTCTTTAAATATTTTTTTTCCTAGCAGACCATTTCTACCTCCTCTATTGTGCAGATTGATTGTCCATTTTCCTCTGTATATGGTCACCTGCTCGTTCACATTTTCTTTTCCCCAGTGTCCTAATTACATCCATTCATTACGTTACTGCATTCTCTTTCATTAGTTTATTGTGTATGCCAGAAAATACCACTGAAATAATTCTGCTGAATAATATAGCCATACAAGTAAGTCATGGATAACTTAGCTCTTTTTTTTTTCTTGAACAACTTTGTATGACTTGTTAGTAAGGATGCAATTTAGTTAGATTGCACAAGCAGTTGGACCATAAAAGCATTTGAATAGTCTTCTGATGTGGTGGTGCAGTTTTCAATCAACTTGTTTTTTTTCTCTATTGGCAGCAAAGGTCCCGAAAGAAGATGTGCATCCTCATTATTATACTTGCTGTTGGAGTATTGCTTCTTGGAATCATCATATGGTTATCTACAAAATAAGTCTCTGGAGAAAGCATTGTAATTGGTATTTAAATTATGAAAGGAAATTCCTAGTCATGGTTTGCTCATTGTGAAGCTGAGTAAAATAATGGTTCTGTGCTTCATTACGCTTTTTTTTAATAAGACTTCTCGTTTTAACCTGGGAAGTAATATTTTCCATACTACCATCAGTATAACTGCCTGCCCTCTTGGATATGGGTGCTGTCTTACCAGAAAAAAAACAGTTGAGGTCATAAACTGTTCCATTAACTTAAACATGAAAACCTCTTAACGTTTAGGGGGCTAATCAAAATCCTGATAATTGGTTTTGACAGGGCAGTAATTATCTTTTGGGATATTACTAAATGTTGCTGCCAAAACAGACTCCTGAATTTTTGCTTGAGGCGACGAGTTCACATCTCAATTTATTTTTAAGTTAGAAATGTCTATCTTTCCCTTCCATCCCACCCACCTGCCCATTTGATATGGGTGGTTCAAAAATAAAATGTAGGTTGCTGAAGTTGGTGTGATCTCTCTTTTATAACTGAAGCTTTTGAATTATGCCTTCAGTTTGCCTGAAATCTTTTAGATGCTTCATATATCTCTGTATCTGGTGTTGAGTATGGTTGTGCCTGGAAGCCTCCTGCAAAGGTAGGTAGGGTGGATGATGTAATTATGTGGATTTTTTGTTTCAGTTCTTGCGTTAAGAAATATTGTGTTTTACGTGCACACGTCTGGTATCTTTGCATCTGAGGTGTGCATCAATGAGCTTGGCTAGATGAAAATAAGCTCTAGTCTGTGAATTCTTAGATTTACTGGGAAGAATAGAAATTCCCAACCTCCTAACTGCACTTGAATGTCACTGTTCTGAAACTACTGTGATTTGGTTTCCATGAACAGATCCAAAGTTGTATGTGAGGTCTTTCATACAGCTGAAGAAAAAGAGATTACAAGTTCAGTTCCAAGTTCAACAGTGGTATTTGAAATGAAGTTGAAATCGGTTGAACTGATTCAAACTGTTTAAGATGTTTGATGCTTATAGCCTTTAAAATGACCTTTTCCCTTTTGTGCCATTTTGTACTAATATATTAAAAAATGTAACAACACTTTTTTGCCAATTAATCTATTTGCCTTTTTAATTGATCTTGGTGAACTAATCTGAAAAGTGTACAGGTGAAAAAAATCACTTAATCTGTATTTTATGAAGCTATTGTACACTAGACTGATAGAGAACACACTGTTCACATGGTGAGCTACGAAATATTTGGGAACAATCTAACTGTAAGCTTAAATGGACTTCAGAATTGTAACCATGCGACCAAAATAAAGGTCTTTTAAAGAGTACGTTTTTCTAGTAGTTCCTTTTTTTTTTTAGAATCCATCTTTACAAGCACAGCTGTCATCTTTGCTTTGATGTAAATGGTTGAAATTTCTCTGAACAACTCAAGAGAATTTCAGCCCTGCTGGCTAATCAGCTCAGAGAGACCTGTGTTCCTGTGCTGCACTTCACATCATTCATGGAGATGCTCCTGGATCTTGCATTCCCACCTTTGTAAGCCCAGTCTCAGGAGGAAAGGTTGCTTCACTTTGTGTGGCTAGTGACAGTGGGTGCTGGGGGAAGACTCTTAGAGCTCTCCTTCAGAACAGCAGGAAACTTTTGAGGGATGGGAGTCCATGGTGTGGGAAGGAGACTTGTGCTGCTGTGTTTGGATTCCCAAAAGTAAGTCCTGTGAAACTGAATGACCATGTTCTATGTAACATGGAAAACACCTCAGAGATTGAAAGGGGAATTTAGTTTTGATGTGGGTTGCAGGATGGACTCTTGCGTGTTGAGGTCCCAGCTCCTGTGTTCCTGTGGCTGCCTTTGTCCTGCGAGTGAGGGTGGGACTCCATTACCCTTGCTTGTTAAATAACCATCAGATACGCTTTGGGCCACGGTGAGGCTGGCGCTAGTAATGCCAGTGCCTCTCTTTGTTTCCAGACTACACTAGTCTGAACTAGAAGAGCAGTCAGCATTTCAGCTGAGTAGCTTTCTCACCAGTGAACTGCCTAAAACTGATTTTGGAAGTTTCCTGACCTTAATATTTAACAAACTCTTAATGCTGTTGCAAACAGGTGCAGAGGAATGGCCTGATCCTACTTGCCCAGGAGCTCCTTTTCTCTGTTGCAATACCCAACACCTACTTCTGTCAGTGACGGGCTGATTCTGCTGACGTGCTTGGGATGGCAAAGCAGCACTTCAGCAGCAGATCTTCAGCCCTGACTCTGGCAAATCAGAAATTCTGTCTATGCGTGATACTTGTCACATTTCATATGCACTGCAATTTGTTTGTTTTTCTGCTAGGAGGGTTCTCTACTAAAAAACTTAGCAAATTGAAGAATATTGCTTGTCTTGGGATGAGGGGTAATAGCCTCAAGTTGCGCCAAGGGAGGTTTAGATTGGATATTAGGAAAAATTTCTTTACTGAAAGAGTGGTGAGGCATTGGAACCAGCTGCCCAGGGAGGTGGTAGAGTTCCCATCCCTGGAGGTGTTCAAAAAACGTGTGGATGTGACGCTCCAGGACATGGTTTAGTAGACATGGTGTTTTGGGTTGATGGTTGGGCTAGATGATCTCAGAGGTCTTATCCAACCTTAATAATTCTGTGATTCTATGAAATGGTATATTTACTGATTGCCTATTTGCCTTATAAAGGGATGAATACCTTCTTTATTGAGTTTATCCAGCAATGACTGTAAAGTAGAATAGCCAGTACATAACACTTCATCCATCAGGAGCTGGTGAGAATCAGACTGGGGCAACAATTTCAAATGACTTAGAAATTCTGCAAGTTGCACAGCATCACATTTCCCAAACCCACGCTGCAAGCTGCTACCTCTGTTTTTGTTCCTCTGCGTCTGATTTGTCTCCATGTCTTTATTTCCCACGTGCAGTCAGCTCGCTCTTTTTTTAGGCAGTCGTGCACCTTATCTGTTCAGCTGTTCTCCAGTGGTAGTGGTTCAGGCACTGTCAGGGGGAAGAGCACTGCTGAGAGCCATGGTGCATGCATTGCTTGCTTTCATTCTCCTACTCACAGAAACTACTTATGGGGTGGGTTCCCTCCCCGACGTACTCCCAGATGAAAGATTTCTTCCTTGAATCCCAGTGGAGGGGGGACACTGGAGCCCTTTACCTCCGGAAGAGATGAAGGGCCAGCTGTCAGAAGTCACGGAGATGTCTCTGCCTGTCTCTGGACAACCAGATGGGGTCCCACTGGTTCCAGCAGGCTGGACTGCCGCTGCCCTGCTGACCCGGCCGTGAGGCAGAGGGTGGTGGGGAAGTCAGCACGGGAGTGTTTGCACACAAGCTCCTGTGCCTGTTGGAGAGACCAGCCTGCAAGGCCCTTAATTGCTTATTAGGAATCTTGGTGCTATTAATTTTCAAACTTGATTAGGCAGAAACAAAGTGTCGGGGTTTTTTTGTATTTAGAGTGCTCATGTTGGGGGGGCATAAATACTCCTTTTTAATCTGCTTCTAATGGAGCTCCTTTCCTTCCATCTTTTCCCTCCCCTGCATACATGCACGTTTAACTGTATAAAATGGAATTTCCAAGTATTTAAAGAAAGCTTTGATATCTATTAAGAACCTGGTAAAACATCTGGATGTAACATGTATGAGTCAATGTTTTTAGAACAAAGATTTTGGCTGTTCCAAATTACCCATCGATATCTGTCAGATTAGCAGGGCCAAAAACGGCAATCAAAGTACCCTTAATTTTACTGAAGGAACCTGGTAAGAATAGTTCCTTTGTAGTTATCTTAACCACACCCCAGGGGTGCTTTTCTGTTCTTTCTTGTTTTTTTCAAAGAACTGAAAATCACAGGGGCAGACAGCTTTTTAAAGGCGCCTTTTCCCCTGCACCTCCCCCCTTGGAAATTGTTTGTGATAACCAGCAGGGTATACAACATCCCCAAAGTAGCTTCATACCTAAAAGCCTTCTTAAGTCACCCATGCACACACACTGTATGCATGTAGTTGGCAAATACGTTTGATGGTGTGGGCCAGATTTTGGGCATCAACAGTTGTTTGAAACCATGACAAAAATTTTAATCTTGGGAAGTAAGGGGTCGAAAGGTGGGGGGGAGGGAGATAACGACATAATCTGTTAGTAAAGTTTGAAAGATCAAATACCCTTGCAGTTGATCACTGGTGTGGGATGTTTCAAGGACTGTTTGTGTTACTGGGTATCGCAAGATACTCAGGTTTGGAAGAGGCAACTTGCTTTGCTTCTGTTTAGTTCTGGTTGAACCTATTTGATGCTTTCGGGAACAGAAGGTTAGTGAGAAAGGAAAGAGCAGAGATATCCTTGCTGCTGGATATCAACATTTGATGAATTTCTGTTTCTTATGATACCTACGGTGCAAAGCGGTGCTTAAGTGCGTAGCACGCAGCTTTCCTTTTCAGTTTGCAATTAAGTCCAAATCTCTCACCCAAAGCTGTTGAGTGAGAAGTAATTATTCTCTGATGAGGTGCCCACCTGCAGAGCCATTCTAGATGCTACTGCAACATAGAGTTGCAAGAAATACCTGAAAGCGATCGGCTTTCGGACATCTTTGTCCTTGTACGTGACTCTGATGGTGCCCCTGATGCTGCAGAAGTTTCTGTAGCTTAAGCATGCAAATAATAAGGCATTTATTTAGTTCTTTGTGTGTCCTAAATGCATTCAGTGATAAAGGAAGCCAAGTGTTTGCACAATACTAAGGAACTCTACAAACCCAGAAATAACCAGAAAAAGTAACAAAATGTTCATTTTTGAAAGGCATGGTGTATTCCCTCTAGTAGAACATCATGAGAGCACCAAACAATGTCGTAATTTGCTATTTATACATACTTTCCCCGCTGGCTATCTTGAATGTCTAGGCTTCAGCACAGCTGCAATGAGTCTTTTTGCTCCTATTCCAAATATCAGAAACTATTCTAAATACCAGAAAGGTATGTGGAATGCATCACACTTGTTGATATTTGCAAAAATATTCTGAAGAATACTCACTATACATGCCTGCTTATTAACAGCCATCCCTCAGTCCACAACACAGCACTTTTCTGGTACTGCTGAGAAAATAGATTTTTCTGATTTAAGACAAAAAATAACTGAGATTAAAAGGCTTGTTAGCCCAAGAAAACTAATCACATTGTAGCTTTGATTTTATTAATGTAACATATCAAAACACATCTTATAAAATTGGGGGGAAAAAGTAAAAATGACAAGAAATTTGGAGATTACTATCAGCATTGTTCACCCCCGCCCCCACCCCCCCCCCCTCCCCGTC
>VZTL01058928.1:4102-18789 GCA_013400535.1 Scopus umbretta | reverse complement strand
AAAAAAAAAAAAAAGAGGTTTGTGATTCATCCATTTGCAAACACAGCTCTGCATAAAAAGGCTGAAGGGATATTTTGTAAACCATGCACATAGACTAGAAGAGCTCTGAAACCCCAGAAATATTACATAAAGACCACAAGACTAAATGAAAGTAAGAAAAATATTTGAGAGGAGAGGATGAGGTAGGGGAGACAGAAACGGATCTTTCTATAGCTTGTGCTATAGAGAAGGACAGAAACAAATATAACAACTGTAGGTCTGAGAAACTGGACATGACTGTGGAGGGTTGTACTGAATAACACTATGCAACATTGTTCTGGGCAATAAATGGTGGCTGACTGTCACCCAGTACAGATGACTCAAAATTTGGAAATTGCTCTTCTATGAATAGCCTTCTAAAGCTGACCTTTCCTACAGCCAGAAAAACCATCTTTGCTGCTGTTGTTTTACAGCTTTGGGAAGGGAAAAACCAGGAGCTTTTCTGCATGTTGTGTTCTGTTTGTATACTAAGACTTCAGTAGTCTGGTGGAGTAAGTTTTGTTACGAGTCTAGGGAAGCACTCAGATCCCTGAACTTTTCTTGACTTCCCAGTTACGTTCTTGTTTTCTGGGTGGGGTGTACGCAGAGAAAAAAAAAAAAAACAACCAAAAACGTACGGAGGACTAGAGCAGAGGGAGAATGTGATAGGAAAGCTTGTAAAAGGATTAAGACCACCAAAGTAATGGCATCATAGTAACATCAAGAAATTGAGATATACTGGCATAATTCAGTTTGGCTACGCATGAGTTGTTAAAAGACTAAATATATAGCAGTCTCAAAAACTTAGACACTTAGCAAGTCAGATATTTTATTAAATCATATTCAAAATTTCAGGAAGGCATAAATATATTTGCTTTGACAGCATCCTTATGGTCACAAAGGGTCCAACGGTGTTGATATTTTAATTACTTTTGGTTCTTAATTACTTTTGTGCTTCCTCATCTCTGCTGTTCTATCGGGAAGGTGCTGGTGAAGGAAATGGGCTGTTCCCAATGCATGTTTGTTCATTTGTGCTTTTCGCCATGATTCCCTTGCACCAAAATCATGTCTGTCATACTCCTATGCTATTCTGTTGGGATGGTTCTAGCAAGAACCCTGCCCCAAGCTGTGTTCTCCACTTGGGTGCAGCAACTCCGATCCCCAAAGGAACACAAGGGCAAGACTGATCAAGACTGATTTTTTTTAAAGGTGTGATCAAAATACCACTGCATGTACCTGAGGTGTAGTAAAATCTTACACTTATCTGACACGGTGCTCTTTGATGCCAAGGACACCTTGAATATTTTAATCTGGCAACTAAAGTTTGGGTTTTTTTGAGTCCCAAATTTGGGCTGGCCTTCAGTACTCATTACTAAAGGGAGAAGGAGGGAATTTCCTCAATTTGATCCTCAATCTTTCCTGTTTAGGCTTCACCATGTAGATACACAGAGGATCTTTTGATGAGGTCCTTAACAAAATCAGCCCAGAAGCATTTAAGGAAGGCAAAAAGTACGACATTATCAAATGCGTTATCAGGAAACCATTTGTCTGATCAAAAATTCCTGAGTGCTAAAGAAAAAAACCCATATGGGGTTTGTAAATCAAAATGTGAAAGGAGAATGCAAATTTAACAAGGTTTAACTCGGCCTCTAACACAAGCTCTTTTTAGGAGCTGTTCTGGTTTTGTTTTTTTCTATTTATCAAGGGTTGTAAAATTTTCCATGGATATGCATTAAAGAACACTTCCCACTGTGCTGAGTAGTGCTTAATGACTATTAGTCACTACAGTGCTAATAGTACTGATTTGCTTTTAATGGGTGCCACAGTACCTTGAGTGTTTACTTTGTTAAAGATGCTGTGGAATAAGGGGATGAAGTAGACTTAAGAGGATGGCACAAGACTGGTGCTAGTCTGGGCCGGTGCACGTGTGTCATCTCAGATGAGGACAAGTAGATGACAACTGCACCTCAGAACCGTGCTGTTTCCAAGGTAGTTATGGGGAAATAATTTATTTAAAAAAAAAAAAAAAAAAAAAAAAGACAAACCAACAAACCCTAACTGTCTGTTTCAAACTCTGGCAACAGCCTAGTGGTACAGTCTGAAGCCTGAGATGCTGTGGCATCCCTACCTAGCCTGTCTTTTCTCTCCAAGAGGATCAGAGTGACCTGAACAACTTGCACACCAGTCACCCTATTGGTGATATTTTTCCACCAGCTGTAAAAGCCCTGGTTGGTGATACACAGGGCAAGATCTTCCCCAAGATCTGCAGCCCAAGATCTGCAGATGCAATCTGGAAAACCCTCAAGGGTGTTTTTTAGATCATTAGTCCAGACACAGAATTACTAGAAGAATAAACAGGTGACTGCGGACGTCTCTTGAACTAGCGGTGATGTACTTCACAGAGAAATATCTGACAAGAGCCTGTGAGCACGTAAACTAGCAATTTGCAGGGAAGTCTGGGTTTGGACTGTAACCTCTCATCCTACCAGGGATAACAAGAGTATGGTGTTAAAATAATACAGAAGCTCCTGAAAAATGCTGAGGAGTCAGGCTCTGATCTATACTTAGCACTGTGAAATCACAGTACAGCACCAACAAACTGAAGTTCATTATTTGTAGACCGTCTATTTAATGGAAAGCTGAGAGTCTGGCTGTTGTAATGTCAGGCTTGTAGGAATAGAGACGAATGAAGTGAAACAAAAAAAGATATTATGATTTAAAGTCCATGAAATGCCACTACTTACTGAAAATGACACACTGTACAACTAGGTTGGAAAGAAGTGGTCCACAACAGCATTGGTATCACATGAGTCTTCTGAGGTTGTGACCACAGACGGATGTCTACTGTGACCTCTTTCTCCAGCTTCCACAGAGGGTTTGGGAGAGAGCACTGAATTTGCCACTTCCTCAAAGAGCTCTGCTTCAAAAGCAGAACTATTATGGGCCCAGACGTGTGATCTCCAGAGAGTTACGCTGCCAGAACAAATCATTGTCTGCTGGCAATAACAGTATTAGTATTTTAAAGCAGATCTGTAAAACACTAACAGGGCAAGGGGCCATCGGAAAACAAATGCTGTTGGCAAGTTGGTAAGTGCTAGTAGTGTGTTGGCTGGGAAAGGAAGATGTGGTATTGGGAACTGGTGTCTTTAAAGGCCTTAGCTTCAGAGACTGGAAGTCTGCAAAGTGGTGGTGGAAGTGCAAGTTCCCCAGGCAGAGCCACTGGGACTGGTCCCTGAAGAAGGAGAGCTTCTCTGTGCCCAGAGAGGTTCCCCAACACTACTGTGTTGGTGGCCTGTCTTACTTTATTGTATATCCCTTCCCAAAGGAGAACTGGAGATCCTCTCTAATGGAATTGACCCTCCCAGCAGGGATTGTAATTCCCTGTAGTTTTCCTTGCTGAGTAATTTCTGTATCATGTTGACCTCAGTAGGGTGATTTTTCTCTCACGGGAGGAAGGAAGAGCGGGGGAGGGGAGGGGAAGCTTCTTTTCCTGCTCTGAGCTAGTGTATGAAAACATTACTTGTCTTCAAAATGCTGTATCATAAAGAAATCATGGACTATGGAAGAATTTTCTGTTTGCAAGGTGCTTCACAGGCCGTATCATCACACAGCATCACCCAGGTCAGCTGCTTGATATCTTGGCACCAGCATGGGGCATTTAAGGCAAAAAAACCTCCAATCCTTTGCAAAAATGTGGTTTGGGGATGCCTCTGACCTCCATTGGGAGGGAGGTTTGAGAAGATTATTTTGTACAAACATATTCCCATATCCAGACTGCACAAAAGCCACTGCTCTTATATTTGCATTGTTAATAGTTTGCTTCTGCAGTTGCTATGGGAGTCTTGCTTCCCCAGCTCCCAGCGCACCCCCAGAGCCCCAGCTTTCCAAAAGGAGTGCTCCTGTTGATTTACAGTTTGTAGACTGGCCAGCTTTAACACCCAAGCCTGCAGGAATGGGGATCAGAGCTTTACGACTTTTTCTCATAGAAATCTTTTCTCTTTAGGAGTGGGAAAAGGACAGCCCTTGCTTTGGCACTCCTCTGGCAGAGTAAGAGCGGTGGGCGGAGGGGCTCCCTGTCTTATTGTGCAACCTCTTCCCTGCTTTCCTCCACCCCAACCATGAGGTGACCACAGAGCCTGACCTGAGGTAAATTTAGGAATCAAGCAATCAGTCTTGATCCTCGTATTTAAAAGTAAATGTTTTCCTAAATTAAAATAAATATTTAGGGTATTTTTTTTGTCAGCTTTTCATATTAAAGAACTGCAGTTCCTGGAAGTTCAAAGCAAGCTTGGTTACGGCAAGAGGTAGTTTCTTTTTCCTGCAGTCCAGTGGTGTTTTGTCAAAATGGGACTATCTATATATTTTGTTAATATCGTGACTTGTGGCTAATACAAAAGAAATGAAAGCCTTGGTTAAAACAAAAGCCAGCAAACAGGCTATTGCTTCTGCATGACCTTTGTTCTCCCCTCACACCCATTCAGCTTAGCACGCCTGGAGTCACCTCATGGCTTATGAAGCAAACAAGGACCCAAATTCCTATCACCAGCAGACAGTGTTAAATACAGCTCCAGCCAGGAGTCCCTGCAAATAGTCTTTGGCTATTGAGCTCAGCTGGTACAGTCACATGTAGAAAGGTTGCTTATGTAGGTATGGGTTTTGGGCTTCAGTCTTGTAGGTATACTAACAAATCTGTCATCACCAAAAATTGAAATAACCTGTATTCATGCTTTGGATTGGTATTGTGTGCTCCAAGCAATGATTTGTTTAGTTTTGTTTGGAAGACTCCAGCTTTGGTGAAGTGAACCCTAATTTGAAAACATTTGTGCCTGCCTATGAATGTTAAGACAACTGCAAATCTGTACAGTAGTGCTCATATAGGAACATCTGACGGCTGTTTTTCTCCTGATGTGTAGAAGAAATGCCTGTGATCTGCTGTGGTCTGGACTTAAACTTTCTCAAAAAGTCTAGAAATCACTCCATCATACTTCGCGTTTCTTCTGCGACACTTGCATAACATCTTTGAAAAAATGTCAGTGACTCATAAAACAATATGTACTGATGGCACTGTATCCTGAACATAGCTGTATTATAAAAGAATAGAATGCAAAAGTGCATTAGTTACTATTAGAGTAACTCTTAAACAACCAAACTGAGCATGGGAGAATATTTTACCAGATATGGCATTCTCATATGGTCATCAGCCATCCGTGCAGACCCTCCTCTACACAGCCAGCTACTGAGAAGGTGAATCATGTTGTCGCAAAGAGATTACAAGACTTCCTCGTACAAATATGGGGCAGGGCTGTGTAAAAAACCTGGGAAAAAAAGTGGTTTCTTGTCAAATCTGTAATGAGTTAGACAAGTTTAAAGGCTTTAAAAGCATGATTTTGGGTCCGCTCATTTGGAAAGCACTGGGTTAGGTAATGGTTAGGGCAGTAAACGGAGGAGCAGAAGCTGTGCTGGGAAGGAAGGGAGAGATGGGGGAAAGGTAGTAGCTCCTGACTGGGAAAGCGATGGTGAATATCTGGGACTTGGCTAGGACAGCAATCTTTTTACCCAGCTCAGATGCAGTAAGAACAGGACGTGTGTGGCAGCACAAACATGCTTCAGAGTGCACTGCATCAGTTAAAATCTCTTACAATGATACCCTGCCGTTAGTGTTAGAATTTAGCTTTCCCATGACAATTTTTTTAATTTAAAATTTATGTCCTGCTATCCCCTGCCAATGTAACAGCCAGAATGGCTGCTGTGACTCTGATGTCTGATCACCATGGAGTATTGCCCAGAAATTTCTGCAGCCAATTCACAGCTCTGGGTTGAGCTGGCACACGCCTGCTTATAGGACCACAGGTCCTGCCTTGAAGCCTGCAGGGCCTGAGTACCTACCACATCTTTGGGGAAGCTGGTCAGGCATTTATTGTCACCATCTAACTTTTCTGTACAAATGTCCTTCTTGTTTTTAAATTGAATGGCTTTTGCTTTCAGTGTTGCAGTTGCATAGTATCTTTACTTACAAATTATCTTTTTTACTGTAATTTTATCTATTGGTGTTTACAGGCCATGATCAACTCGTCTCTTACCTTTGACTCAGAGCTAAGAAATGGAAGGAGGTTTTCGAGGCCTTCAGTGAGGCCTTCAGTCATTTTCTGTATATTTTCAGTTTCTTAGTTATCTTTTCAGTGTGTGGACCCTGGAATAGGGGAAATAGCACAGCAATGCTTGCCTCCTTCCCTGGAGGCACTGCCAGCTCTCCTCTCTCTCATTGTTTTACACTGGGGGTTCCTGCTCTGTAGATTATTTAGCATGATGCCTCGGTCTCTTTCAGCATCACTGCTTTCAGGACACTTTTTCTATCACATACCTGAGACTTTCTTTTTTTCCTGCCCTTGATGTTATGGTCTTGCATTTTTGTGTTCCTTCTTCAGATCTGCTTTGTGTCCCCTGAAGTTAGCGATCGTTACTGACATCACTGATGTCAAGAGATTATGTAATTTGTTGATACTAAGGATTTTAATTTCATTGCTTTCTGTCATATTCCTTTTGACTTCATAGTAACAATGCTTGTCATTCTAGTTTGAAACTTGTCAAAAGCATCTAGGACCATGTTAAGGAACTCAACAAATCCAGGAGAAAAATACAGACATTTTATTGATGACCATGTTAAACACTGTATTTTGGAAATCTTCTGGTAAACTTGCCTTCAAATCAGCAGGCAAGAATCTCATTCCTTAATCTGTGTACACTTTATACACATACACTTTATATATAAACTCCACATTTCAACAAAACTTTTTTCTTTGCTTAAATACAAGCCATCTTGTGTGTGCATTAAGTGTTTGGGGATGTGTGTTATATATATATAGGAGCAAAATGTATTGCATCAGTTCTGAGTAAAAAAACTCACCTTGGAAGTTTGAGAGATGGGTATTTTTTTTCCACCAAGGAATGTTTTCCTTCTCAAAAGCAAGGTTATTTCTTCTGTTTGCATTGGGAATTTACCACTGACTTCAGTGGAAACAGGATTAGGTTCAACAGTTTGCTGTGTTGAAAAATTCTGGAAACTTTTATGTGATGGTATAATTGCGAGCTAATCTTCGTAATTCGTTAGGAAGACAGATGCTACCGTTGTTGTCCAAAGGATGCAGTACATTTGGCACCTTCTTTCCACTACATTTTTGTTTCTTGTGTGTATTTATAGCTTTGACTGGCTATGCAGGCTGTTTGCACAGGAGGTAGGGCAGAGGGATGCTCTCCACTTCTGCAGAACAACACATTCCCCCAAAGGCATCAAGTCCCACCTTCTGCTCTCCTTCTGTTTTGTGTGTGTTCTGCTAATTTTGACATAAATAAGAGAGGGAAATTAAACTCAGAGGTAAGTTATGCTCTCTGAATCCATCTGTCTAATTAGGAATTTTTTCCTAATTAGGAATTTTTCATTTAAATTTAGAAAACTGGATGCCTATCACACTGGCTGCACAGCTTCTTATAAAAGTTATACAGGCTGAAAACCACCACTTGGTTTCTGGACTATACCAAGACAGAGAACATGTCAGCAAGGGGCAGGGACCAGGAAGCACCTTCCTCCCCTCCAAGAGCAGATGTGTTGGCTTCCAGTCAGTCAAATCAATACATAAGGTGCAGAACAGCAGTTATGGGCTTAAATTGCTGCTATGAAGATTAACCACCTGAGAGCTTTCTATTGGGAATGGTGATGGATTGGAGTCAATTTTATGCAAAGGGAGAAGGAAAGAGGAGAAGAGGAAAAAAATCCACACCGATCGACATCCTAAAGGGGAGGCTGGACAGACATCCCCTGGGTCTGACGCAGGTAAAAGCTGATCCTGCCCTGGAGTCAGAGCTTGCATTAGGTGGTCTCAGGAAACTAATTCTCACCTTGGAAGTGCATTACTCTGATAAAGACTTTAATTTTGATTTTAGACAGTCTGTCTTTAAAAAAAAAAAGAAATCCACAGGTCTACTCTCAATCTGACAATTATTTGACCACCTGCATTATTTAATTTTTTTAGTAAAAGCGATCTTTAATATTAAATCGTTATTAACTCATTAGCATATACTCTCTCAGAAATCTACTACTACATGGAGATAGAAACAGACAACATTTAATTAACCAATAAAATCTGTGATACTCTATCTACAGTCTTGTCAGAACCAGTAAAAAAATGAGCTGAATAACCTTGGTTTTCTAGATTTCTACTCATGTTTGAAATTACAAAGACACAGCAGAGGGAAGCAGTTCGAATCCATTTTTTTCACTGGTGTCATGGTGGTGAAAGTCCACAAGGGACCAGTTGTTGTTCTTCCTGGGGCTGGCTGGCTTCTTGCACTCTGCCTGTGTTCCAAATAAATAGATTTACCTAGCCGTATGAGAGGAAGAGTATAGGAAGTACTCTTTACATGAAGAATTATTAGAAAAGAGGAACTATTTTATAGTGCTGAGTCCATCCAGATGTTTTGTGTCATCACCAGTATCTTTGAAATATTACTGAAAAATATGGATGGAATTTTTAATGGGACTATGAGAAACCAATTTAGAGGCATACCATAAACCACCCACCCAAAACCAGAAGCCTGAGAGTCCTCATTTGTTTTGAAAAATTAATGTATGCAACTCTCAATTTTGTTTTCATTTTTCAGCTATACTTTTTGTGCATTTAAAGTTAGAAAGACTTCTCTCCAAAATATACACTGTTTTCAAATTCATTATACATAATGAATTACTCGTTGACATCTGTAACACCTGTACATGAACTAAACGTGGCAGATTTTAGGGCTGCGTGGGATAGCCAGGGTTAGCAGCTGGTAGCGAGTTCTGGGAAATAAGAGGTGCACTTTGCTTCCTGGTGCTACCCTACTGAGGATGCTCCTAGGGGCTGATAGGAGCTAGGGAGCGAAGGGCAAAGAGAGGATACCTCTCTGTTGTTCCTTAAGGAGCCAATTAATTATGCAGATTTAGCCTGATTATGGGTAGTGACCTAGCACCCAATTTATCCCTGCTGGTGTGTTGTGTCCTTGAGGCAGTCTTGCTAGAGAACAGCCCAGCAGATCTGTCTGTTCTGTCTATTTGCAGGCAACAGGGTATCGCAGAGACATACAAAGGTTTGGTTTCAGCCTATTTCCCGTGCTCTGTGGCGTACTTTGGGTTAGACGCCTGCTGGCTGTTCTCTTATGCAATTTTGCTTACATGCAGGAAATCCATGAATACTGAGCATTGATTATGCAGTACTAATTAATGCAAAGTCTTTTATAAACATTTTATAAACTACTTAGGCAATAGCAACACCATCTTGCTAACAGAGGGCAAGAAGTCTGTTCTCACCTGTGAAAATTAATTTAAGCACCTTTTATTTATCCTTTTCATTTAACGATTTCTATCCCTATTGGAATGACCTACATAAATCCAGATTTTGACATCAACGTGATGCAAGAGGGTTAGAAAAATAGCCTGCAGATCCAGCTGGAAGCTTGTTACAGTGGGAGAATACCTACGCAGAATCAATCCAGCTTCACTTACAATCCCGTTTGTGTTCTGTGTCAATGGGGGACCAAGAGAAAGAAGGTTTGTAGGTTGAACTTGATGTTGTCTTGGAAATGCTGAGCCAGCAGGACGGGGTCCTAGGGTGCATTGCTACCAGCACAAGTAAGAGGAGCTGGAAAACTCTTCTGTCCTGATCCAAAGCCAAGATTGCTTCAAGAAGAGGAAAGTGGAAATGTTCCACCTGTGCCTCCACCAGCTCCAAACATTTCCTCGGGCATGTGCAATGATCTGGCTTCTCTTAAACATTTGTTTAAAGTATTTAATTTAGAGAAAAAAACCTTCAAGTTGGGAACAACTGTTTTGTCTTAACCTACTCAATGAAGGTGGGAGAACAGAGCATCATGCTTATTGGTGTTTATTGAAGCTGCACTTAGGCAAAGTGCAACATGGCCATGTAAATACACCAGAAGTTGTGTATTTACTGTTCCTATGCACTCCTGTGTTTTTCTGAAAAGATATCAAACTCATTGACTAGCTCTGAGAGGGGAAGTATATGGCTCCATTGTGTCTTCTGAAAATGGAAGCCCTCTGAAAGTGAGATATCAGTCAAAGTGGGGCAACAAGCTCTCAAGCATTTCAGTATATCTATTTTTTTTCCTGGAATTTGCTCTATTACTTCACCTTTTGTAAAACATCTTTAAAGTTTTATTTTTCCCCTTGTCCTTCTTCTACCTGATTTCCCAAATACTTGAAAATTATTTTTGCATTGTAAAGTGGAAAATGCCTACAGTTTATTTGATTGCTGCAAACAGAGTAACTGCAATGAAGGCTTTTATAAGTCTTCTTCATTTTCTTTCTATGCATTTTATGTACTTGTTTTGCATTTTACTTTTACTGGGGGTAGTAGAGAAGAAGACAGCTGCTTTTGCTTTCAGATTGACATACTGAGGAGATACAAATTCTTCTTTTGAAGTACATACATTAGTCACTGGAACTGGAAGCAGTGTTTGGCACCAGTGGGTACAGAGGTGAAGTGTTTCTACCTTTCCGTTCTTGAAGTAGCCTGGCCTTGGCTCAAGGTAGGATAGTTTTGGAGCTCTCCTGTGCTAGCTACAACCTACATTTTAAATGCTCCGTTAATCTCAAACTAGTATAAATAAAGACTAGTATACTTTCAGCTATTCTTGTGATGAGTTTGAACTCATGTCAGTTGATGTTTTAAATTACTTGCCTGAGGACAGAAAAATAAAATCAAGGTTAGAAAAAAAATTATTTTCCCGATCCTGTGCTGAGGGCACTAGCAGAATGATTTAGCTTTCTTTTCCACAGTGGCAGGCTGGTTTCTGCAGACGTTGCCAAATTTCCAAATACCTTGACTCAAGTTCATAAAAACTTCTTGCTTCTCTTGGGAGAGAAAATTGGAGGGCGAGAGTTTTATTAGACCAGTTGGAAAAGCCGACAGGCTTTACAGTAAAGAGTCTCTCACTTCTCTTGGTTGTGGTTGTTGTCTTTTCCCTTCTTTTACGAGTACCTCTGCCAAAGGAGGCACTTAGCTGCAGTCAGTCGTGCAGTGTAACGCTGGGAGCTGATTCACAGCAAGCGCCTCAAGGGGATACCTCAGCAACGGCATTTCTACGCGGGCGGTTGTATGTCCTCAGGTGTGGGGAAGAATTCATTCCCTTTCGTTTGAATTTAACCCAATCTCAATTTTTTTTTTTTTTTTTACTTTTCACTGAGTGTATCTGTTCTGGCGCTGCTGTTTCCTAAAGAGCAATACTTTTTAATGTATGTTCTTTTAAATATACATACCATTTTAAAATGGTTACTTAGGCTTCATATGTATCTTTACTAAGTTAACACACATGTATTATAGTTCTACCTGTCTGTCCATCTATCTGTCACACAGGGCATACACAGTGTAAATGCTTTTTGCATAGGTTCCATAGCAGACTTTTTTTTTTCCACGGTAATTGCTATGTACTGTTCTTCACAGCATTACTCACGGGTACTTGGTGCCACGCTTGTATGTAATGCATTTGCATGCATTTCTTGCAGAACCTGAGAAGGTCCTTACACAAATGGTTTCAAATGTTTCTATGCTAATTAGATGAAGTGCATCTATCTGGCGCAGGAGTGGGTTTTAGGTTTTTAAGTAAACTAAGACATGCATGTTGTTGCTCTGAATAAAACCCAGTGTCACTGCCAGCTCCACGTGATTTTTAAGATTTTTCTGACACAGCTTAATTAGCTCGCTGGCTGAAGGCCAGCTTTCTTCTGGGTAGTCACAGGTTGTTGTTTCACCTGTGCCATGTTCTTTCTTTCCTTACAGTTTTGGGACTTGATGGGTGGAGTGTCTCCTACAGCAAAGTGCACTGGTTTGTATCAAAAGATATCAACGTTTTTAGTAAGTTTTTAATGCTTTACAGAGCTCATGCTTTGTTTCTCAAATATTTGTGATATGAACAAAAAAGGGCCATTTTTTAATCAGTATTTTAGTATATGAACCATGCTGTGTAATGGTGCGAGGGAGCAATTGGCAAGATCACCTTCAGTAACGGTAGTAAGAGATTTTAAAAAGAAAACCGCTCACTGAATCTTTCTGGGCTTGGTTAGGTGACTGCCTTCCTCTAGCAGGGAAGCGGTGTGATTGGGTTCAGCCAGGAGAAGGTGATCATCTGATGTCGCCCTGTGCCCCTGCCAGCAGCATTACTTCTCAGCCAAGGCTCAGATCTAGACTGTGTCTTCTTCATATGAGTTTGGCCTCTTAATGATGCAAAAAATTTTTGGTGAAGTCACCAAAGTCTCTTAATGTGAGTTTTGGGAATTGTACTACTCTGCCCACAAAGTGCCTCTTCTAAGTGTACTAGGAAAGTTTTATTACATGAGTATTGTTCTTAGGATTATAAATAGCAGGAAGTTGAAAAAGGTTGGTTTCGTCACAGTAGTTGTAGATCAAGCGTGCAGCTCTGCAAAACCGTTTGGATGGTTTGTTTTAATGGAAAAATATCTGCTGGAGATTGGAAAGCAATAGGACTGCTATTTCTGCACTTTACTAGTCTAAACGTAGCCAGAGCGCTGAGCTGAGAAGGGATGCCTAGTGCGGTGCCATTGCTGGAAAACAGGTTACCAGCACCCCCAGGTTTTGGTAAAGAGTCACAAGGGCTTTGGGAATAAAGGCTTCAGAGCAGCTGAGAAGCAGCAGAGTGACCCTTGAGCTGTGAGGAGAGAAGATCATTCAATCCCATGGAAGATTTCAAGAACTCGAGTATTGTTTCCATTCCAGCTCTCAGCCTCCAAAATGTCATTTTTCTCCACAAAAGCAAATAAAGCCCGGGAGCAATGTGAGGTTTGTTCCAGACCCGTGGAACAGGGACATCCTGGCCACAGGCTCTGCCGACACAAGACACTCACATGCTGGGCTGTGAACCCTCCAAGGCCCCTGCAGCTCCTCAGAAACACCAGGCTGTTTCCCATGAGTGCTGCTGCTTTTACCAGACACACTGTAACAAACCTCTGGCTTTTCTGAGATAACTGCAGTTTGTCCAAGTCGCTAGACGATCCTGCTGCCTTGGCTTTTGGCTGAATTACTGGAATGATCTCAGCCGACCCCAAGTTTGAGTTCATTAGAGCCTGTTTTTCAGTCTTCTGTCCGTGCCTGTTTGCTGTAAGAGGGGCAGGGATTTGGACGGAGGTGCAGGGGGCGGAGGCCGGGTTTTCGGTACCGCGAGGTGTGCAGCATTTCCTGACAACAGCCTCTGTGGCGCACACCTGCCTCCAGCTCTGCATCCCTCATGGCACCCGCATCCAGGCTGGCTGGGGAACCCTACTTCTGCTTGCTGTGCTGTACAGCATAGTGCGCTGTATGGGATATTCCGTCATCCTTCCCTATATAACATCATCCCATGTTGTGTACAGGCTTCTAAAATGTTGTCAGTACCATCCTTACCAAACCGAGACATCACGGAGTACTTTAAAGTGAGTATTTTCCATTATTTTGTACAAACACTTATGCAACACATGCTATGGAAAGCAGTAGTTAGACTTGGGTGCCTACTGTTGCGGTTGAAAGGCAACGACCTCGTACCAGATGTGTACTTTAGTTGTTCTTTCTGAGTGCAAAGTTGCTGTGTGAGCTTGTCATGTCCACATGATGGAAACTTTATCTCAGGGTTTGTGTTATGAAAGAACATAATATACAGTCTTGTAAGAAAATTAAGAAGAAGGCTAATTTTAAGAAACCGTCTTCATTCCTTCTTTGCCCCTGCCCCCAGAAAACATAAACCTACATTTTTTTGTAGCTCTCCTAAGGATCCCTTCCTTAACACACAGTTTTACAAAGGGGGTGTCCCCCTAGTTGGGTGCTGAGGTCACACCTTTGGCCTTGAGAGGTATCGTGTACTTGCAATTTCTCCTTATATTAATCCACATCCACTTGTAGGTGTTAGCTATTTTTTAGAAGATAATCTAAACACTCAGCATCTCACCATTTTCTGGTTTGTCAGTCATCTGAATCTGAACTTTTGAAGTTACTGCTGTCATTGGTCACACCAATTCTATTCCTTTAAAAATTATTTTCATTTCATCGGTGTCTATCATTTTTCTCTCATTTCTTATGATGTTGTAGGTGGAAGTAATTTTTGGTGCTTATCATTTTTTAAGCATTTTCTTTTCCAGCAATTGTTTTGTAGTTTGATGTATTCCTCACATCACAGTAGGTGGTGAGATTCTGGAAGCCCCAGTGATATTTGTGACATATTTTCATGCAAAAGCCTAGAAAGGAAGCACTACTAATTTCCTCTTGTGTACTAGTTTGATTGGTTTTCATAGAATTTGTGTTTAATTACTGTTGAGTGCCAGGCTCTTTCCTCTTTGGTTTAAACATGAACAAAACACAATTCAAACGGCATTAACTTCATCTTAAAACTGATTTCGTATTGCTTGGAGCTTTTAGGGGCCACTACGACTTCTTGTGGACCATGACCTTCCCGTTTTGGGTTGCTAGCTATGCTATTTTTTCTTTCCATCCAGATTTGTGTGGCCGGGCTGGCCGAGTGATGGTGGCACCGGGGATGGGTGCGGGGGTGTCAAGGGACACGGGTGGGATTTCGAGCTGTGCTTTTGGAACCGTCTCCATGCAAATCACTCGGGGGTGTGGGTAGGGGTGTGGGGGGGG
>VZTL01058922.1:0-12128 GCA_013400535.1 Scopus umbretta | reverse complement strand
TCAGGTATTTGGCTTCTTTGGAGAGCTGAATGATTTGTGAAAAAATTCTTGCAATTTATGACAGCCACCTGCTCTCTTGGTCATAGATTAATAACACCTGACCAAGCATGAAAGCGTGCTGAGGCCATCTGCCTCTCCCCATACCGGGCAGCATGGCAGCATTGTCTTATAACTCCACAGCTCAGCATCCTGTTCAGAACCATATTATCAGTTCTGAGTGACCCAGCTCATTTGAGAGAGCTTGGGATCTTTTCACACAGGACCTTGGCAAACTGTTTTCATCTGGACTTCTTTTGCCATAGTACAAAGTCCTCTGTGAGTGCATTTTTTAAGACGAGGGTTAATTGTTAGTTAATATTCCATAGAGATTCTTATGGAACCTCTTTGAATGAACACAGGGATGTTGCCTGTATCTGTCCAACCGTGTCTCACAGGACTGCCTCTGGATTATATGTTCTTGCTTAATTCTGCAAAATGCTAAAATATGTTTTCAACTTTAAGCATGAAAATGGTCCTATTGAAATAAGTGCTAGGATGGAACATAAATGATCACTAAATTATTTTTTTTTCATTATTTCAAAATAAATAAAAAGAAGAAAAATCTTTCTTGGAGCCCAAATTCCACTAAGATGCCTGTAACAAGCAAACTGTATGAACAAATGGTGGCTTATATTCACGCCAAAGATGTTGCTTAAAATAGTAACGGTAATTAGTACTTTCAGGAGCCATCAGCCTGTACTGTACTTATCTAATACCCAGCTGTATAATTAAGTGGTCTTATTTTCAGTTTGGTCCTTTCTTTTTCCACAATTAGCTGTTCAGATCTTGCAATTCTGTCTGCGAAGCTTGACACTTGTGTTTGCACTGCAGTCAACCAAGGCTCGAGCCTTTATCTGACAGGTAGATTGGCATGTTTAAACATCTTGGGCCAAAGGCCTCCACCAAAGTACCTTGCTGTTTGTAGACCAGATCTTGACTGTGATCCTATGTGTTATAACAATCCTAATGAAAGATAGAAACTCTGTGTCCTATAAAGCTATTCCAAAGCAGGCCAACAGCNATTCTATTCTATGATTCTAAATTTGAGTAGAAAACAGACAGACAGATCATTTGCAGGAGCTATTATAAATAATGAAGGATGTAAGTAAAAGTCAGATTCTATGGACACTAATGTGGAACCGTAATGTTGAAAGAACACATCTACTATTTTGCAATGAAGTGATGTCTGCTCTTTTTCAGACTGTAGCTCCTCCCCTACCCCCCAATTTTTCCCCTCATACCAATACTGAAATTCCTTTTTGGTTAAAAGAATTCTGTAACTTCTTTTAAATGCAAACATAAATTGCAGTAATTTGTTTGGAGTTAGAAGGACATATGCTGAAGTTTTCTTGTCTATCTGTCATAGTTTGTAGGTACTAGAGGGACTGTAAAGGGCTTTGCTAGTCTTTCCCTCTGTGCACCTCAGCTTTTCAAATTGTTGCTCTTTGGAACTTAATGATCAAACTTGTGGACAAATAAACATCTGGATACAAGCATTGTATGTGGTTGTATTGCACATTGACCACTTATGTCCAAAGATTTTGCTGCTGTTCTTTAAATCCTAGGAAGGGTGAAAAATATTTTGCAGGGAGAAAATAAAATATTTTGCTTGACTTAAAATAATTGACTGACTTTATTTGTGGAAACAAAATTAAAGAACACTGATGTTCCTCTGCAACAAACCTTTTGTTTTGCTTCACCTCTGATGAGAAAGGAAAACTGTTATTAATTGTACTGGTTTTGTCTGGGATAGACTCCAAATTAGTAATATGATAGTGGCATTGGCTGAAGTGCCTATATAACAGAAAAAGTTAGTAAAGAAATATTGGTGGCACATTCATATGTCTACTCTTATTTACATTTGCTACACAGCTTCTTTTACAGCCAGTGGAGAAAAGACATGATTCACTTACAGAGAACCTCATTTGGGGGAAACAAAGATGATTGAAAGAAAAGAAGTGCAATTACAAGTCATATGAGTTTAAGTCCATTTTTAGACACATGCCATTGTTCAACTTAGAATGTGATATCAAAAAATTTATTTTCACCCCATTTTCACCACATCCTAAGCAAGCATTTTGTACTAAAAATTTGCAAAATGTAATTCTTTTGATGGCAGATTTAATTTAATTATAAAACATTAAACTGGTTGCCTATAAGGTTTATATTATGCAGCAGATTTTTATGCTTTGATAAATACTCTTGTGATATTTAGTCCCATTTATGTGATAGCTTGTCAAAACACATGAGTCATTCTGAAATATTTATGCTCTAGAAAGATAGGAATTGCTTTCTCTTTGGAAAAGAGAATCAAAAGAGAAATTGATCAGTTTGTGAAGGTAAGAATGATTTTATCCAGTGCATTCTGCCAAAATATTTTTCAAATCCAGGGAATTAATTCTTATTCAAAAATGGAACCGATTTTGCTGTCACCCATTTTCTGCTGGCTCCTTCTTGTGAGTGTCCCCACCACCTCCCCAGGCTGGGATGTCATTTCACAACCAAAGGCAGGTGGCAACTTGGGTTAGACTGATCCCAGTTTGGTAGTTTCTTGTGTATCTTATTGTTTCTTTCTTAACTTTCATAACACAAAATAATCATACAGAAAATAGGTTAAATGCACAACAGAACTAGCTGAAGGTTGGTATGATGAAATAGATTTCTGCTGGGAATAGGACTCTAATGAAATCTGAATCTCTTAAAATTAAAAAAGGTAATTAATTAGCAAATTTGACTTTCCTTTTACATTCTAAGAAAAATTAAAATGTTCTTTTTTCCTCAAAAAGGAGCACTGAAATTACAGTGTAAATATTATAACCTTAATGAAATAAGTGATTGGCTTAGTAATAATAAAGAATCAGTAGTGTATAATTTGGTATTAAACTGTATTTCAAAGTCTCAGAAATTTTCACCAGATGAAAATTATTGGTGGCTTTTTTTCTTTTATGAGCTAATGCAGATAAAAGGCTGGGTAGCTAGAAAAAACATTATTTGTAGTATGCTCACTGTTCATATCTATTAAGCTACATTTCTCCCTTCCTTCCTAACACACTGTCTAGTCTTTTTCTAAGTGAAAAAGTTAAAAGGATATATAATTCATATTCTTAATCAAACAGTGTTGCAGAATAGAAAGGATATAGGACTGAGAGTTTTGTTAACTCTGAGTCCTTGTTGGCCCTGCCACTGACCAAGAATTACAGAGAAATAGTTCTGTTGCCTCCAGTAGACACAGCTGTTCCTTTTCTCTGCAAACTCTGACTTCTCCTCTCCTTTTCCTTCTGCTTTATAGACTACTCCTTCTTCATCTTAAACAGGTGTCACTTGTATCTGACAGCAAAATGACTTAGCAGCCCATGAGACCATGTAGGTTGTGGGTTAAGTAAGTAGAAATTATATTTGGTTCTCAGTAACTTTTAGCTGCCTTGTAACACTTAAAGATTATTTTATCCCCCCACAGGCTAAAATATTCTCATCTGAAATAATTCTCACTATTTGGCAGATCACAGGGGATGCTGCTTGTTCACTCTCAAACTGCTGTCGTTCCCTGGCTGAGAGAAGCTATTTACCACACCTCCTTCAAGGTGGGATTTAGGTTTACAGCCTCAGTCTTCCTGCTGTCTCTACAAACATACACTGAATGGCCAACTTTTGTCATCATGATTAGTGAAACACCATGAACATTTATTTTTATAGGAAAGATGCAGGATGCAGATACTCACTATTAATTTCAGAGGGTCTTTGGATTTGGCCTATACTTGGAGAACATTCTACAACTTTGACTTGCTAACTGTATACATCATCTATTATGCCTGGGTTTTAATTATTGTGGTTTACTGAAATCAAGGCTTTTAAATTAGAAAAACGTACTTGATGAAAACAGTTATGCAAAGGAACCCATGAAAATGTCAAGTCTGCTCTGCTTAGAGGCTTGTATTTCACAAATGGACTCTAGTGTGTTGACATTTCAGTCTAGGATCCCACTGGCTACCCTTGGGTGAGTCTGTAGGCATCTGCAATCTTTCTGCATATCCCCCAAACACCTAATCTGTCAGATCCATCAGCCTTCAGTTCTTGGTCTATCTTCTTGGTCCACATGTTTTTTATCAGTGTGAACTCATTACAAATCTTTAGCCTCTAGTCTACTTACTTTTGAACCAATACTGCTTTGCAGTTTTTTCTCTGTGTATGGGAACCTGTTTTGCGGGTGCAAGCCTTATATTCTTTTACTTTAAAATTAATGCACTTCCAGTCTAATTTCATATGCTTTGTTGTTGCTGAACTGTAGTCAGGTGACAATTCCCCATACAATTTCCCATTGCAAGGTTTTTCTACATAGAAGCAGCTCTCTGCTTTGTTTTGCAGCAGTATTTTCCAGAGATCTGTCATCCCCTGAAACTATCTTGGTGTTGACCAATGTTATGATACATACATTGTGATTTTTGTTTTGCTGTCACTACCCATGGCCTTTTCAAGAATGTTCTTGTTTGTGTAACCAGAACTGAGCTGTTTACCTATTTTCCTCCTACATGCAATGTGTTAAGGTGACACAAAAGTAGATGTGCATAATCATGAGGGGATAGTTCATCTAAAGTTCAATGTATAGAATGCTTTACTTACTGTAGCTGCTGTAGAATTACTATAAGAATTAAATGTTTGAAAGAATGAAAGATATATACTTCAGAAAGTATATGGTGTTGAATTAATACTTGAATCAATTAAAAAGTATTATATAATCGCAGCCTCAGGGTCAGAATCTGGTATTCCTAATAACACTGATTATGAGCTGCCTTTAGGGAAACTGTAGAATGAAGTACTGTTCACCGTAAGGAAGAATTGCAGAGCATTTCCCCAAGATAGTAAGAAATACCTAGAATTGCATGTGTATTAATATGACATACAGTTATATTGTTTTAGGGAAATTTGTCTATCTTGCAGTTTATAGATGGATGAGAAGGCCAGCAAACCACTTAGTAGACTATCTGCCATTTTCTGAATGGTTGCCAATAATTATGTGTCTCTCTTGAAATGATCTACAAGTAATTCAACTTGATGAGTATGTGAGATGTGCCAAATGATTTGGCAAAATATCAGGTATCTCTGAACATGGCAGTTCCTGCTGACCTGCTATATAAAATGACATAATGTGGTGTGACTGACACTGCATAACATTAAGCAGCATGTAGGAAATTGGAAAATACAGTGTTTTCAAGGCCAAGGTAGTGAGAAAAATACATTTTTGATGGATGTCTACTTAAAAAGAAATCTTGCTGTTTGTGAAATGTCTTTTTGGTCTAGTATTGGAGGACAGAGAATGGATTTTATGTCTGGATATTAGCCTTGGCTCTGATCAGCTAAAAGATGCTGTTGAAGATATTGGGAAAGGTGGTAAATTATAGGGTAAATGTTTTGATCTACTTAAGGTCTGTTTTCTTCTGGATAGATAGGGAGAAGGAAGTGAAATTTCCCTTAACAGGCTGAATCAAAAGCTTAAAAGAAAACATAATGACATTAGCTACTACCAGAGACTGGGGTTGTCTTCTGGACTCAGACTTCCATGATTTAACTTTAAACAATAAGTTCCAAACAATGAGATTTAAATATCCTTTCTCTCGTATGTTAGTACCTTGCCTCATGCACTGGCCTCACTAATGAGAATCAAGCTGCTCTCAGATCAAGGGGACAAAGAGTGACAGTCTGGTCTACACAGAGATGCATGTGCTGTCTCTAAATTGAAGAGGGTTTACCAGTTATGAATAGGCAAAGGCTCACCTGTGTAAATAGGCTGATGGAGATGCTTTATCAGCTTGCCAAAATGCCCGAAGTAATGGTTAATTGTCTCTGTAAAACAAATGGTGTATCTTTTTCATGTTTTCATTCTTATTGTGGTTAAAGAAAAGGGATGAGTAGAAGCTGCAAAACTAATAGGATATTACGACTTAGGTTCAGGCTAACAGCCTGTAGAAATGGATGGAAATCTTTGACCTAAAGCCTATGAAGTCAGCTTAAACTTTTAAGACTAATAGCCTTGTTGTACAAGGAACTAAAATGATTGAGTGTAGTAGTATACTGCTGCTAATGTAACTTGTGTTTCTAATAACTTTGATTTTTCAGTAGTGTAAAGAAGTGTTTTTTGGTGTAGTGGGTTTCTTTTTGTATTTTTTTTTTTGTTAGAGCAAAACCCTGAGCAAGTTGCAAGCACTGCAGGAGGAATTCAGGAACCATTAGTTCAGAAACAGTCACAATTGTTGGATTTTCTACACTTGTTTGAGGGCTACAGTAATTTACAAGCCAGTGATATTTCTCTTTGACTTCTGTGCTGATTCAGCCGCCCTTCTTGAGAAGCAAGAGTGGAGCCAAGCCTCTCTCCAGTGCTTACCTGGCCCTTTCACTACTTATGTAGGTATCCTGCTGAATTTTGTGTGTTACAACTTGAGGTCTGAGTAGAGCACCAAATGAAAGGGAAATTGTACCTTGTTCTTATTCTCTAGGAAGGGAGGATAGTCTACTTTTCAGTTCAGCTCAGTGAGATTAGACTGTTGCACAAGAGATTCCCAAGGGGAATGGGAGCAGTTGAAAAAGTATAAATGAGGCGGGAAGGGATACTGTCATCCACATAAAAAAATGCACTACATTGACAGCAAGAACAGAAGTGAACTGTGTGCACCAGTTCACTGGTATTATCCACCTCTCATTAACTTATTGGATACCCTAGCTAGAAACACTGCAATCACTATAATACCATCTCAGCTGTGTCATACACCTACTTGGACTGACACAGGCCTACATTTGAGCACAGGCTTTCTCATCACTCACCCTTGTGTAGCATAAATTTTTCCACTCTTGTTTTTTGCTAATAACTGCAGTTCTGGGAATCTTTTTGCTGATATATAGGATGTATAGGTTGTTATTATTAGCTTAGTAAAACGAAACTGCTATGGATATGAAAGCTTTGATATGAAAACACTATGAGGTGGCATACACTGAGGATGACTATGCTGTTTTACCAGAAATATATATTCTGATAAGGCTTCTCATGCATTCACCATGCGCATGTACAGGCTCATGAGGATTAAAGCATAGGTAGCACATAGTATTCATGCTATAGAACATTACAGCTCCCCACTTCAAGAGGAGAGACAGAACTATCAGTCAAGATCTCCTCACTGAAGAGGACAATGGTAACCAAACATTTGTTTTGGGGTAACCCCGGTAGTCAGCTAAGCCTCACACAGCCACTTGCTCACTCCCCCCGATGGGATGAGGGAGAGAATCAGAAGGGTAAAAGTGAGAAAACTCCTGGGTTGAGATAAAGACAGCTTTATAGGTAAAGCAAAAGCTACTCATGCAAGCAAAGCAAAATAAGAAATTCATTCACTGCTTCCTATGGGAAGGCAGATGTTTAGCCATCTCCAGGAAAGCAGGGCTGCATCATGTGTAATGGTTACTTGGGAATACTAAGGCTGTAACTCAGAAAGTCCCCCCATTCCTCCTTCTTTCCGCTACTTTTAATTGCTGAGCATGACATCATATGGTCTGGGATATCCCTTCGGTCAGTTGGGGTCAACTGTCCTGGCTGTGCCCCCTCACAGCTTCCCCTGCACCCCCAGCCCACTCACTGGCTGGGCCATGTGAGAAACAGAAAAGGCCTTGACCCTGTCTAAGCACTGCTCAGCAGTAACTAAAACATCCCTGAGTTATCAACACCGTTTGGAGCACAAATCCGAAACATAGCCCCATACGAGCTACTATGAAGAAAATTAACTGTTTCCCAGCCAAAACTAGTACAAAACTAGTACACCAGTGATTTGCTAAACTTGTGTCACTCAGCAAATGATCAATGAATCACCAATGCAATTACAGCTTATTATGTTTTGCTATACTTAGTATATAATAGCAAAGATTTCTAGTGTCCTTGCCACTGTCTTTCATGACTGCCTCAATCCCACAGAACAACAGCTCTTGCAGTAAACCGTTATTTCCATAAACTAGAACTTTTAAACCACTTTACAAAAATCTGGTGCTGTCAAAGATCAAAGTCTCACCAAATCTTCTTTTTACATGTTTTGTGAGTTGTTTTGATGCACAGAAGCATGTGTGTAGTGGAGAATATGAAGCCAGATAAACAGAGAAAAGGAATCATATATCATCTTATTATGAGCAATCTTCTGCAATAGAATACTAATATTTGATGAAAGTTAATCAGTGTTGATGTGATTTATATGTTTGTCTGCTCTCCACCATTACTTCCACTTTTTTCAACACTGTTTTCTTCTGCAATTTGGTTTTAAACTTGCAAATTTCCACAACCATTCCCATCTTTCATCATTGGCCCACATTTAGCCAAGAAGTTGCTCATAATTCTGCTGTTTTACTAGCATGTCACTTTTAATGAATTATGATTCCCCATTTTTTAACCATACTTTCCTCTTACTGGTTCCAGGACTGTGTTTCTGTGTAGGTATCATGGTGTTTAGAACTATAGATTTTTTTTTTCCTGTGACTTTTTTTGGTGCAATTTGTATGCCTCTAAGCCAATGCTAGTTACTATGTATTTGTAGAATCTCCTCAGGTGCATGTAAGGTGCATGTAGGTGAAACATGATAAAGTTGACTCTGCACATACTGAACTCAATGGGAATAACTTTTGGATGCAGAATTACTCATCCGCTTAATTTTTTTAAAGACTGAAACCTAAGATTACAGCAGTTATTTTAAGCTTTTCTTTTTGTGTCAGTTAATGTTGAGCGGGCTGAAGTAATTTTTTTTTTAGGATGAATAAACAGTTATACTCTAATGGGTGGAATGGGGTTGGGAAGGGATAATTTTGTAACCCAGATAATGTAAATGGATCCAGATTTTTAGAGGGTTGTGGTTTTTTTTTAGAGGAAACCTTACTTGATAAATTTTTATTTTTCTTTTAGCTTATATTTTTTAATGAAGCTGCAGTGGAATTTCTGTGTGATTGTAAGGAGATAGTCATGTTAGGATGCTGTCTGCCAGATTTTGCCAGAGAACTTGCTCATCAGGTTTCCTGTCCAGTCAGCATGGTTTCAACTGTCACAAGTGCTAGAAAGCATGGTAGCTCAGTCTAATACAGAGTACTATAAAGCCTTTTGTTTTCTGACATGAGTAAATGCAAAAGTTCCATTTAGTCCATAGTCTGTAGCTTCAGTCATTGAGTGGGAAGGCCACAGCTCTGAGCCACACAGTTCCAGATGGGGCATGTAGATAGAGAAAAGTTGCCTTTGGCATCTAGCTTTGAGTATTTGCCTGCTGGGGATGTGGGTGAGAGCTGCCATCACCATGGTGGTGATTCTATTGATGCTGCTCTTCACTATCTTGAAGAAAGAACTAGAATAATAATTTCTTCATCTCAATATTACTGTGGGGCAGGGTCATTAATATGGAAAACCTTGGTTTAGCTACACCATGGACCCTTCCTACTCATTCATTCATCATCCTCATAAAGATGTATGTAGGCTACATGCATCCTAGCACGGCACTAGCAGAAACTGGAAATACTATGAATGCAGATGAAGTATGAAATGCACAAAGTATGATAATGTTAGCTTACAAAAACTAAGGCATAATCTATGATACACATGGGTATAAAAAAACCCCTCATTTATTGGGGCAGCACAGAATTTACTGCTTTTTATTGTCCAGGCTGGAACAACACTTGGGTTAATTTTCTTTCTTTTCAATTTTCATTAGCCCATAGTAATAATGATGGATCCATGCCAAACAATAAACTGTGCTGTTCCTGATTAATTTTGGGTTTCTTTTTACACTGATATAAACAGTGAAGGTAGTTTTAGTTTTAATTTTTGTTCATGCTTAGTGATCTTGGCCAGCCAAAGCCTTGTGTCCCATTTAATTCTGAGTCAAGGACTAGGCTCAGTCATGCCTGTGAAAACTTGTCAGCTTTCCAACCATTCATCTTCACAGCCAAGGAGTAGGAGAAATGTCCGCAGCTGAATGCAGTTCCTCCCCCAGATTGCTTTTGTCTCTTGTTTTACAAAACTATCCTTATGCAATGCTCTTAGGCTGTGACGTAGTGATAACTCCAGTGAGGCTTTCTCAGTTCTAAGTCATTATTGCCTATTATATTCTTTCTGCCTCAAGAGCTGTTCTAATTATATAGAGAGAACTGGCTTTTCATAAAAATAGACATACAAATCACAGCATGCATAAACTTTCATAAGGAAAAAACAAGGTTTTGTCACTTGCTATTAATTTCTACCATATGCTTTCTGTATAAAGGGATTCATGGTTTTGATTTCATACAGTTAGATTCTTTTAATAGTTATAGTTCTGTTTTTCCTATCCATAGCAATGGATAGGAAATGGTCACACTCAAATGCCAAAATAGTCATTGCTGGTTTATAGTTGCTGCAGGTTTTGTCCTTTGAATGATATTTTAGTTGCCTTAAGATTTCAAGGAATGCTTTAGGTATTAAAGAAAAGGCATAAATAGAAAATTTAAGTTGCCATTGAAAGCCTGTGGAAGAATAGGCATCTCTGAACAATGTATTATTTTAGCTGCAATGTAGAAGTGTATTCTTTCCAGCTGGGAAGAATGTTAATGATGCCAATTACCCACTTTATGATAATGAATGGGGAAGGCTGGAACGCAGGATTCTTTTTCTGATGATGGTATGACTGCGTGAGTGATGTTCAAATAACTTTCAGAAAGATCAATATTATAGGGCTGATTTTTAAACAGTGCAATTCATTCCTCTTCACTCTGTCTTTCAAATGAAAGTATTGGAAGGTGAGATAGTGTAGCTATTGTCAAGGAGAGGGGGGAATCCATAAATGATGAGTATTCACTTAAGTGATATGGCAAGTGGTGATACTGGCAGTGAGGGTATTCTGTGAAAGAAGCGTTGGTTTGTGGTATTGGCAGTGATGCCTGCTGTTGTAGCAGGACTGCATCTCAAGTTCCCAGCAGTGGAGGGGGTGCACGCTTCTCTCCCAGGTGACCAGAAAGCTCTAGGCTGGATGAATTGTTGTGGCAGTCCATGAACTCTTCAAAGGCTGCAGTGTTGGTATTGCTGATACAGCCTCTCCCGTGCTTATCTTCTTGTCTTCCTGCAACCTATCCTTTGATAAGGCAGAAAAATCAAACACTCAGGAGACTGCAAAGCTTAATGTTCTCCCAAGAATAAGTTAACTGACCTTGAGAGTTCTTACATGTAGAAAAGCTCTGCTGAATGGCACAAAAGTTGTGCTTATGGAAACTGGTTCATCATTGCATTAAACTATACTGACTTTAAACTTGAAATACACCCGTGTTCCACAGGAGGTTGTAGACTATTTTGTGGTCTCCTGCCTGCTGAGAGGGAAGTACAAACCCTCTGACTACAGAAAGCATCAGTGGGTTGGGGAAAGACAGCAAAAGTAGAAATTGGTTTTCTATGTGGGGTGAGCAGTGTGAGGGAAGCTTGAACTCAAGAAGTAGAGGAAGGAAGCAGTGTATGTCTCACTGCGGTTATGTGCACAACACTGCATTCCAAATTTAGGAAGAGTGTGTTAGCATGGGGTGCACTGATCAAATTAAAACCAGAAACCGTAGAAATGTACTGTAAAGCTTGTGCTTGATTAAGCATTGTCGCTTATTCCCCAGCCTGCTTCCTGCCAGGACAACATTATAAATTGAGCGTTTGAAAAATCTCATACATTGTTCCCCTGCTGAAAACCTCCATGAAAATTCTGCCCCTGAGTGAGAGCTCACTAGCAAATTCCAGTAATGCTCTGGGTAGTTGTGTGTCATGTAAAGCTGTCTCTTAACCCCTGAACTCTGCTGTTTCCAATTTCAGCTGAACATGTGTGACAGGCCAGGGCTGTTGCCTTGTGAAACCGGCTGTTCTGTGCTAACATTGCAGCTGTGCTAGGCCACCAGGCACTGGTTCTCATTCTTTTTGATAAAGAAAAGGTTTATTCATGTACTCTAGTCTTGAAGTGGCAGTATTCATGATGGAGACATGGTGCTATTTGTGTAAGCTTTCCTTTCTTGCATTCCTGTGTTTCTTAGAAATGTATGGCACAATTCAGACAAATGGTTCAGTAATAAAATGATTCACTTTA
>VZTL01058921.1:0-18593 GCA_013400535.1 Scopus umbretta | reverse complement strand
TATGGCGTCACGTTCAGTGTAGAAACTGGGGGCAGTTGGCCAGGGGGCAGCAATCGCTGCTCGGGGACGGGCTGGGCATCAGTCGGTGGGTGGTGAGCATTTGCATTGTATGTCACTTGTTTTGTATATTCTTTTATCAGTATTATTATTATTCTCTCTTTCTCTGTTGTCCTATTAAACAGTTTTTATCTCAACCCATGGGTTTTACTTTTTATTTTCTGATTCTCTGCCCCATCCCACCACGAAGGGTGAGCAAGCCGCTCTGTGGTGCTTAGTCGCCGACTGGGGTTAAACCACAACAATTGTCTGCTGTTTCTTCCTATTTAGAATACAGATATTTATGTCCTGCTACAAAACTGTGTCAATGCAGCTATGTCAGAAAGCAGTAATTTTTACCCCTTCCTTCAAATGTATTAATTTCATTAAATGAGAATTAAGTCATCTTCTTTAATGAAGGAACTGATGAGGAATAAGCCACTCAATTTATGTTGAGAGTCCAGAAGAAAAAAAAAAAGCTTTGTACCTTTGCGTTTGACTTTGTCCGCAGTATCAGCACGACAGAAATATTTGCTGATGATGTAGATGCTCCTTAATATAGCACATAGGACAGAAACGATGCAAGCGCCTATTAATCCTAAGATAGAATTCCTGGTAAAACATGAAAAAAAGAGAAGGAGTTAATAACTATAACTGTGTCAGTTTTACTGCCAGCATGTAATTAGATCAGAAGATGACGATTTCAAAATGTCCAGAGCATAACTGCTTCCTGCTATTCAGGTGATATGTTTCTGATTCAGAAGCTGCAGCTCATCTTAAATTTTCACATCTAAGAACCTCTTCAGGGCCTACGTCCCCAGAGTGGGAGGATGCTCCTTCCCAGCCTCCAGATTTTGTAGTTTGCAGAGGAAAATTATTTATCCTAAACAGGAAAATTTCACGTGCTTATAAAAGGGCTTGGTTTTTCCCTGCATGAGACCTCTCACATATAATGTCTCTGCTTCTGGCACGGGCTGGAGGATTTTAGGGATGCCGCCGATCTAGAATGTAGCATCTGCATGCCAGCCCTCTCAGACAGGTGCTTGGGAAGAGGCCAGGAAAAAAGTTGTCCATAACCCCACCATGGAAACAAAGAAATTAGTCAACAACCTCTTCCCATAAAAACGTGTGTTGAGGGAATCCAATGAAGAAGCCAATCTGGGAAACAGCCTGAGGGCCAGCAAAGCCCGGTTTGTGCCACGAGCAATGACGAGGCAGGACAGATTTGGGTCTGGTCCTGCCATCGAACAGCCCTGCTGGTTTTGGGAGGGGCAGATGGTCACACTGCCTTCCTCTTCTTTTTAAGCTTCCTGCTGCTTTTTCTGCTGAAGCCATCCCACTAAGAGCAAGAGTAAACGTCATTTGGTAGGTGTCTGCAATACAATAAAAGTGGCCCCAATGCAACACCCCATGAAATGCGTAAGTGCAGACAGAGATGAATCATGCCACCACCGAGTCAGCTCTCACATATAGCCAGTGTGGGTGTTATTATGACTGTAACAGGCTTCAGAAGAATGAATTGCACAGAAGCTAGGCTGGCAGCGTTTCCTGTTAGCAGCAATTTAGGTAATGCTGTTCGGATCACCTTCTCGCCTTACAACCACCGTTCCTTGAAGGAGGTTTGGCTGTAAACTCCTCCCAACTCTGGGTTAGTTCCTAAGGATAACATGAGCGTCAATTAGGCACAAGCACGACTCAGAAGAAGAAATATTGCCCTTGGTGGGAAGTCAAGAGAGCGTGTTTTTCCCTGTCTTCACCGGCACACATTGCCCTACCCACTAGGTGTCCCTGCCAGCCAGGGAAACGGCACGCTGCAGCCAGGGCTGCATTTGCTGTGCCATTTGGCTTCAGCTGAAAACATCAAAACCAAACAACAACCCAGGAAACATGTCTAAAATAACTTCTTTTTCTTCTTCTTCTTCTTTCTTTTTTTTTTTAAACTTCCTTTTTGAAGCAGCTCCAATTTCATGCACAGCCCCACACATGTCGCCGTGCGGGGTAATGGGAAGGTTTTGGCCCTAAGGGGAATAGTTTCCCCTCCTGGATAGCGCTCAGGTGAAGGGCTGCTCTGGGCCAAGCACCACCAGCTCCATCCCTCCAACTTCACCTCTGGATTCTGTAGGAGCCAGACAAATTGTACCGTAATCTCTTGCCTCGATTTGCTCATCTTTAAAACAGATGCTATTCTAATTTCCCTCCTGCACCATGTAGCTGCGAGGTTAAATGAAGGGTGATGACGTTCCTTTTGCTTCCCAGTTAAAAACATGCAAAAAATCAGATTACTATCCATGTGCGGATGTTCCAGTCTTGCCAAAAAAAGGTCCAATTTTGTGGGTAAATAGAGGTAGGTGAATGTAGGTGTCTATAACCTCAGGATGGAATAGGCATAACACCCATGTTCAGTGGCTGCCTCTGTAAAGAAGAGACCTTTTTGCCTGGCTAAGATTTGCTCTGGTAATCCCCGGAGAGTTTTCAGAGGTCAGCAGAGAAGCAGGGGGAGAGCGAAGGCATTAAAGGAAGCACATACTTGCAGACGTGGTGGCTTCTGCCAGTCCGGGAAGAGGGAGAGGAAGCAGGAGGTAAAAACTTAAAGATATGCTGGGAATTTTTTGTTTTTAAAAATGTTTCATCTCTTTGTATTACTCAGCTGGGGAAGAGAGGCAGGAGGAGGAGGGGAAAAGCCTGGTTGCTCTAAGAGCTGGAGAAACCCATTCTACTTTTCTGTAGTTCTCTTTCCTGATCTGTCAAACAAGGGCAACAGCATTTCCCTGCCTCATGTTGATGCCTGCTTACAATCAGCCCGAGATCCTCGGAAAGGAGAAGGGAAAGCACGCAGAACTGGGTTTTCTGAAGCCATCACACATGATGATTTCTGTATCAGAAGTCTCATCTGAAGGCTCTGCGTTTTGGAGCCATCAACGGAGATCGCGGCCTATTGTGTCGTGCGCTGTACAAACACACAGCGAGAGACGATCCCTGTCACAAAGGACTTACTCTCTAAATAGAGACGACAGAGGGAAAATAAGGGGGGGATTAGAAACGCGTTGGCTAGCTCAGGGTTGCACAGTTCGGTGAGGACGCCAGAGGCAGAAGCCTGGTATTCTGATTTCCAGCCCAGCAATCTGCTCTTCCTCACGGACAACCACCTTTTTGCTGTTCTAGCGCTTACGGGGTGATAACGGCACTAAAGATAATTATATGTGACTTGGTATTTTTAACTAGTGGGAGCTTTACATATTAGGCACACACCCCGCCGAACTCGGTCACCCCGAGGGACAGTTCCCCCCTCCTGGCCCTAACGCAGTTTGGAGGGGGCTCAGCTAGTGACTATAAGGTGACCTTCACAGCAGAAATGCGATACAAGCAAAGGGAAAGGAGGAGGGCCCGGCTCTTGTGAAATCTGGCTGTTGAAACACCTTCACGTCTTGCAACACAAAGTCAAAAAAAAGCTTTGTCTTAAAGATTTAAGAATAGACATAGGAAGAACGGTATTTATCTCATGTTAATCACCTAGGCAACTGGGAAAGCAGAAGTGAGCTTCACTTTCTGGTGGGGTTTATAATCTGCCAGTTCATTCAAACACCTTTTTCCAGCACATCAGAAATACATGTGGTCCTGCTGCAAATTCGCATTTTTAAGAAGAAAAATTGTATCGATAAACAATGTTTGGGCTCGTAGCTTTTCCTTTAACCCAGGCATTGCGTGCCCGCATACCCAGGTAGCTATTTAGTGGCCCAGGATCTGCATTAGAAGTAGAGCTTCTCTCCTTATTTTAATTTCTCCTCTCAGGGGTCCCACGGTTGCGGCAAAGAGGATTTGATAGAGACCACAGCCAAGGAACGGGCTGGGAACTGCCCTTTCCTTTCCCAGTCAGTAGGGAAGAGCTGAAAGCCTCTCGCTCAAGACTGAAAGCTGTTGCAAAGGATACATCCTAAAACTGAGGTAACACTGTGTATACGCAGACCTGAAGCTTGTGTTAGAACCCTGCAACACAGCTTTCAGTAAGCGAAAAACAATCCAACCTACTACAGGGTCTTGCAGGATTCACGTCTCAACTTGTACCTTTATCATGGGCTCAGCCAGGAAGGAGGCAGGAAGGCTGTGTCTCTTAGCAAGGGAGAAGAGCGAGGTTCTATTTTTCCAAGCAGTTCGCTCGAATCTAGGGTTATTTCTGTAAATGAAGGTTAGCGTTAGCATCTGCTATTTTGCAGAAGCGTGTAAAAAACATAGGTTGAAAATTCTCTCTTGAAACTGATCTTTTGTCAGAAAATGAGACCTTTACAACACAAAATATTTCACAGACAGCTCCTACAATTCTAAAAAAAAGGTTAATTTTCATCTGATTGTTCCTATTCTTGTCCAGATTGCTCTGCTTCTGATAGATTTTGATAGCTTTTTCACAGGCCTCTTTATTTCCTAACTGGAAAAACCCCTCTCTCCTGGATGGTCCTTTCCTAGAAGAAAAACATGTTTTGGGTAATGTCTTTATTTACATTATTTCAAAACCTATTTTCCTTGAAAGGAAATGTTTATGAGGTTTGGCTTTTCTCCCTACATTTCCTAGACAGAGTTGCTGGTGCTTTGCTCTGCCTGCCTAATCCCAACATGAACTCCAAATTGTTAGTATTATTTTATTCAGTGCAACAGATTTTCTGGGGTTTCTAGCTCATTTACAGCTATGCAGAGCAGGTATGAAACCCTGATATTCCATTTGGGCAACATTTGTAAAAACTCCCCCCCCCCAACTTTGCAAAGTTATAAATAATTATACAAAAGGCATGAAGCTTTGGAGAAACAAGCCAAGTTTATGAGGCCCAGAAATTGAGGGAATTGGGAATTTTTCCATTCACTTGGATGAGTTTTGGTTTAAACACTAGAAAGCCAGATTCATCTGACCATGCTGAACAAATGGAAAAGTTACAAAGCTATGGACAATATGATATACTTCACTTCACGGAGGCTACTGAAGAAGGCAGAAAGAAGAAAAAGCACATCATCAGATTCACTACCAATCTCTTTTGCAAAAGAGCACAAACCAGGCAAGAACAAGAAGGAACAGAGCAACCCTGTAAACCCTTTTAAAGGGGATAAATTCATGGTGAGGGTGAAGGGCAACCGGTGTCTGGGGCCATAGATCCCAAGGCAGAAGGAAGCAGCAAGCACAACCTGAAGAGTGCGGTGCTGCGGGATGTGCTGGGTGTCAGAACCTGCCTCAGTGTACACAGACAAAAAGGAAACCCTCGTAGACCCAACGTGTGAGCTGCAAGGGGTTTCTCCAGTCATGCAATGGTCAAGGGGAAAGAACTGAAAGCCTGGAAAATTCAGAAAGTGAAAGGAAACAGTTTGATGTTTCTTAAATTTACAATTAATAGAAGGTAGAGATATACTGCTTATACACTAAGATGGAATTAAAAATGAAACATTAAAGGCTCACTCTCGGTTATTTTCAATAATTAGAACTAATGAATGAAATTCCTAATCATGCTGCATCTGCTTTTAAATTATAACAAAGACCATGACACTTGCATGATGAAGCCATGCAATTGTCAGCACGTGACAGCTCGAGGAATTACTGGAATCCAATTATATTACCATTTGTTAACATTTTAAAACAGGTAAATAAGAATGCCATTTATTCATTAAAAAGGGTAAGGGCTCAGGAGCCTGATATAAGCCTCAGGACCACTGATAAGAAAGGAAGTTGTGTGTAGAGCAACTATCATCTCCAAACAGACTTGTTGAACCTGGGCCCAGAAATTATGAGTAATTGGGCAGTCTTATGTATGAAGAAAGACTGTGACATTAGCAAACAGAAGGTATTAAGGTGGTGGAATAAAGGAAATAAAAAAAGGAATAAAAATAAAGGAATAAAACCAAAGGAATAAAAGGGGGGAATTTGGCAAGGAGAAGGGTTCTGTGGCATTTGGGAGCTAGCTGCACCAGAGGGTCTCTTGGGCTTTGCAGGAGAAAAAGCAGCTAAATCTGCAGGTTACAAATGGACGTAATATGAGACAGAAGCCATATGTTGTCATTTCCACTCCCCCTGCAAAAAACATCCTCCCTAAAGTCTTGGTCAGGGAATGAGTTGTAAATCACAGAAGAGGCAGGATGCAAAATTTGGTAATTTCCATTAACTGACACTAGGCTAAAACCATAATTGGTAAAAAAGTGGTTTGGGGCAGTCTGTTAGCTTCTGCTTTGCTATTCATCATTCTCACAAGTTCATAACAGAGTACAAGGCAGTAAGATCTCCATCTGCCTATTAATAATTGATTTAATGTAACACACGAAGTGCGTGTTAATCTGTTTCCTTATTCCTCCGTTTACTATAATCCATGAATCACTGGTGACCAGTAAAGAGGTTGATTGACCACATGATGCTAACTCTTTTCCTAACTCCAGCTGCTGACTTGCATGTAAGAAAGCTAAATGTCTACTAAATACTTTGTGGTTATAACAGGGATGCTGTGGAAAAGGGATACAATTAGTCAGTGGAGTAAGATGTTCACTTTTGGGTAAGAGCCTATAACTCTGCCTTCTGCTACTTCCAGTAGTACCAAGTCTGCCCAAAGAATTCTTGCAAACACAGAACTCTCCCTTTTTGGCCCAGTGTCTTGTCTCTCCCAGACCTAAGGAAAGGTTTAACTTGCAAGCAGAAGCTGCTTTTATTCTCAACATATTGCTGTAGGTATCAGCACCATGATACCTATCTACCCCACAATCACAAAAGATTTCCTATTTTTAGTACCTTTTCAAGGTGAGGAACTGCTACTCTTTCCCTCTAACAGGGAATTAAGGCACAAAGAGTGTGTTGAGAACCTGTCTTTTTCAGGGCTTTTAATTGTACTATTTCAGGCACTTCTGCTCGTGAACATATGTGTGTTTTTCACCAATGCCAAGATTTTCACTCGGAGAGTGTCACTTCCTTTGTTAGCTCCAAATGTGCAGAGGTTGAAAGGGCATCTTCACTCGTGAAAAATCTCTCAGGGACTTTCATAAATCATTCAAACTTCTGGTTGAAAATGTTTCCTTTCACACACTTCTTAGTGCCAAATACAGGCCCATCTGGAATCATTATTAATTCTGTTGAACTGTTTAATTCCAAGTGTGGGTATTTTTTTTTTAAGAAAGACTTGATTCAGTATTTTATAACCATATTTGGAATAGCACATTAAGACTCAACAGCTCATTTTTTTATTCCAGGAAATGGCAAGCGACACATCTTGTACTCAGCTAGTTACATTAGTAGAGCAATGCTGAAAAATCTTGTACCATGTAGCTACCCCCAAGTTTAATTCTTCTTATACATTTATTTTCCATACACTCAGAAATTAAAATACTCTTCATGGGCTTAAGAAAGCTTCTTAAAGAGTTTGAAGGACTTTTTTATGCATGCTTCTTTGAGCACATCAGTCAGAAAATTAAAATAGATGCCCTGACACTGAAATGCCCAAGCAAAGTGCAAAGCATACTCCCCCATATACAAACTCATATCTAAATGGTTGTTTCTGGTTCATCATCAGGAAAGAACTATTAAATTCAGTTTGCAAGCTATGTCCCATTCACAATTTGAAAAAGAAAAACACAAAAATTTATTAGTGTTTTTGTGTAAATCTGCTTACCTAGTTTATTTCTGCATTAAACATTGCCTCTAGGATTTGTATGCACATGTTTAAGGGAGGGGAACTGTAAAATCTTGATGTCATTGGTATCGATGGCACGATTCCCACTGACTCAAGCTCAGGTCAGCTTGGAACTTCTCTGCATACTTCTCCACATTCAAGTGATGTGGGAGGCACTTAGGTTGTATGTTTGGCTCTTTGACAGTTGTGTTGAAGAGCAATCACATCTCTTCCTATGTACCTGGGGTTGTATAGCCTGCTCAGTGCATTCAGGCAGGCTGGCAACACAGAGCCAGCGTGTGTGGCTGGCCAGAGGAAGGCAGAGGGTGCATCCACCACAACTTGGAGATAAAAGCACCAGAAGGTTTTTGTCCCTAGAAGCAGGTGATTAATGTTCAGCTACAGAGATCTGTAGGTATGGAACTAGTCAGTTTTTAGACTGATACATTTATAAATTCATAGCCAGACTGTCATGATACAATTAGTCTCAGTACTCATTTCTTTGGCTAAACTCCCATTCTTTTGATGCCTTTCTGGTGGAATTTACTGTGACATGAAAGATAGCCAAAATACAGAAAAAAGGAGTACTTTTCCAAAATTCACTATACGTGTTTGCCATAAACTTACAATAAAATAAGCTGGAAGGCAGCTTTCATGTCTCTGGTCCATACCCCTACTCAAAATAGGATCAGCTTTGAAGTGAGCTGAGGTTACTCAGGGCCTTATCCAGGTAGGTTTTGAATATATTCGAGCACGGAGAGTCTACGACCTCTCTGAGCACCTGTTCTAGTGCTTGATCATCTTCACTGTGAAGATCTTCTCCCTATATCTAACAGGGATTTATCTTGCTGCAGCTGATATTCACTGTCCCTTGTCCTTTTGCACCCCCAAGAAGAGTCTGGCTCCATCTTCTCTATAACCACTTATTATGTAGTTACAGAGAGCAGTAAGATAACCCCTTAGCCATCTCTTTTTGAGGAACAACAACCAGCTTTCTCAACCTGTCCTTGTACAGTGTCTGTTCCAGCTCCCTGAGCATCCTGGTGGCTGTTGCTGAACTTGCTCCAGTACAGAATCATAGAATCATAGAATCACAGACTGGTTTGGGTTGGAAGGCACCTTAAAGATCATCTAGTTCCAAACCCCCTGCCATGGGCAGAGATACCTTCCACTAGACCAGGTTGCTCAAAGCCTCATCCAACCTGGCCTTGAAGACTTCCAGGGAGGGGGCATCCACAACTTCTCTAGGCAACCTGTTCCAGCGTCTCACCACCCTCACAATAGAAAGGTCCATGTCTTCCTTGTAGTGGGGAGCCCAAAACTGGCCATAGTCCTGCAGACATGATCTTACCATGCCTGTGCTGACTAGGGGGAAGTAATCACTTCCCCTGAGCTGCTGGCTGCTCTGCTGCTAATAAAGCCAGCGTGCTGCTAGCCTTCTTGGCCATGAGGCTACACCATGGACTCCCGTTCAACTTGCTGTCTGCCAGAACCCCCAGGTCTTCCCTTCAAAGCTGTTTTCTAGCCAGCTGGACCCCAGCCTGTGCTGCTGCAGGGCTTTATTCCTTAGAAGGTGCAGGACTTTGCATTTGCTTTTGTTGAACCTCATGGAGTTTCCGTCAACCCATTTCTCTAGCCTGTTGAGATCCCTCTTCAATACCCTGTCCTTCAGTGGATTGACTGTTCCCCCAATTTTGAGTCATCAGTGAGCTTGGTGGAGGTCCATCCTATTCCATTGTCCAGGTTTAATGAAGACATTAAATAGTATCAGACCCAGTAGTGACCCCTGAGGAACACCACTAGTAACCAGTCACTAGTTCAACTTTGACCTGCTGCACATTATTCCTTGAGCCCTGTGGTCCGGCCAATTTTCCATTCAACTTGTCATTCTCCTGATCAGTCCTTGTGTATCCAGCTCAGCACCCAGGAAGTATCCTGGAGACTGTCAAAAGCCTTGTTAAAGTTCAGGTAAATGACATCCACTGCGTGCCATTACTTGCTGAGATAGCCATTGCCCACTGGCACTGCCCATTTCACTGCCCAGTGTCACTGCCCATTGGCATCATTGCCCATGGTTTTGTCCACAGTGTTTATCACAGAGACCATGTGAAATGTTCCTAATTAAATTGCTTTCCTGGTACAGCTAATATAGCTATGAGGACTTGATTGAGTCCCAATGCCAAGAGACAACTGCAATATAAATTTTGTTTGAAAATATTGCTGCAAAGTCATCATATCCATAGAGAAGGGTTTGATGTATTAGTAACCAACTTCCCTGGAATATTCCTATAATTGTTGTGGTTCACTAGGCATAAGGAAATAATTTTCAGGATCTGGATCACTATGTTAGTTAGTCTGACAAGCCCAAAATAAAGTAAATTTTCACACATCAATCATTAGCATATTTGCCTAAGAAACAGTGTGCAGAATTCATGCAAAATCAACAGCTTATTCAAGTAAAGACATATTCATAATTATTCTATGTGAAATACTGCTTTTCTGAGTTTATTCACTGAATACTAACTACATTCCCAACAAATATACCAAAATAACAGTTCCCCTGTTACTATGGAGAGGGAGAGGAGAAAACACTGTGCTTGAGGACTAATTGTAAAATCTTTGGAGTAAGAACAAGATAGTGTGATTCCCTCACATACAGTAATAATCATTTAGCAGCCCGAGGTTTTACATTCAAGGTTTTGGAGAGAGCAACGGAAAGATGCTGATGAGTTGGTCTAAAGACATACCGACAGGTTGTTTTATGGGAGGGACATTTTTCATCATTCAGAGACACAGGAAGGGAAAGTGTAATTCTCAGCTGAAGTGAAACAAACAAGAGAACAGATTTGGCATTAGCAAATATGCTACATCTTAAATTGATTCTGGCTCACTGGACACACCTATTGCTACCAGAGCCAACCCCTTCCACATTTCCCCTAGTCCAGCTAGCAAAGCCAAGCGAAGATACATATCCTTGAAGGAATCAGTATGCACATGTGTGCACATACGTACCTGCAGACACATGGCCATTTGATTCCTCATCTCCATAATATGATTTGCTTGTAGCGAGCACAATGCCATTGCTCCACTTCAGTCCTCTGATGCATTGCGAGGAACTAGCATGACATGTTTTATTACCATGGGTATAGAAAAACTAGACTCCAAGTCACATTGATCAGAGAGCCAGTAAGGCGAAGAGTGCTCCCTGCAATATGGAGCCTGTAGAAGCATTGCCAAGTAGTGAGCGCGGCACTGCCAAGTGTCACTGCAGCGAGGCACAGAGAGACTCAATACTGCCTTAAATAAAGGACGGGGCATGCTGCATTTCATAATGCAGCTAAAAATAATATTTCACACTTTATCACCTTTTTGCCAGGGATTGCTAAGCACTTTGCACAAATTAATGATGTTCAGGTTCCAAGCACCCATTCGTGGTAGTTTTCCATATGGCAGAGGGGCTTTTTCATCCCTAATAGCATGTTGCTCTCATTATTATGCAGTAGATTTTTTGCTTTTGTACACCAGGCCTGGGTTCTTACAAGGAAGTGATTATACTTGCCTAAATGGAGATTCTGGTGACAAGATAATTTACAATGCTCTGTTGCATAATCATTGAGCCAAGGTCAGGGAAACCATTGATGTAGCACAGTGAGGGCAGTTGTAAATAAAACACACGTCACGAAAGGGTTCATTCTGAGTAAGTACAGGGGGACAAGCAGGAACAGACAAGAAAGAACCTCCAGCACTCTTCTCATGGTAAAATCTTATTCCCCTCCCTTGTCTCCACAGATCCTGTGGTTGGCTAATTAAGGAAGGAGGTGTAACTATTAATCTAATCTCACTTGTTCTCCAATTTACCATAAATTCTACAGTTGAGAGGCTGGTGAAATGAAACAGCACGACTACAGTTTTCCATTCATCAGCAGAAAGCAGAACAACTCAGGGAATTGGGCTAAAAATAATTAAGAAGCAGGATCAGGTGCTGCATGCATGCATCTCTGTCTGTACGGGGGCATGCAGGCACACAATCATTTACGGGAGGGAGCAGCAGTAGCGTAGAGGGAGATGAGCACCACCAGTCATTTTATCTCAACGTATGAAAGCTTGCAGATGTACTCAAGGCATACTTATTAGAGAGGCAAAAACACCCAAGAAAACTGCAATCAAATTATGCTATAAACAAAATCAGCTTTTTAAACAAATACAGCCACCAGACTGATACCATCAGCAGTGCTGCGGAGCCACTCGGCAGCCGCTGGGGCAACCACAGCACACGGGGTGCTCAGCCCGTCGCCCTTAGCCCAGCACACTGCAGGTGCAGAGGAGGTACACCACCCCTGAGCAGGAAGCTTGGCATTTTCTGGAAGCATCGGCGTTACTTCACGTGCATTGCCATTGCTTTGCATTTGTGCATCAACACTACAGTTTTTCAGAAACAACTGGAGCGACTTTTGTACCTTTTCCATACAGGCACAGCATGGATGCAGCTGGTCCAGGACCTCCTTCAAAAGACAGACTGGTCAGACACACAGACATCCTGGATTATCAGAGCTGTTCTTCAAAATCTGCTCAGATTAGACTGCTGAGAGGAGGACGTACCCGAGGAACAGACCCAGGGTGAAGGATTGAACTAAATAAGGAGATCTTACCTGAGGAATCAGCTATCCAGCAGAACAATTTCTGAGAACGATTCCCCAACATTACTACCAGTCAGTCTAAACATACAATTACTTGCCATGTTCCAGGAAAAGCCTTAACTATCTAGTTTGCATCTCCTCTAAAAAGTGTATAAAGAAGCGATAACAGCTCAAATCCTCAAGCCAGGGTAAATCAACACCATTTGCCTGCCTCCGCTGGAACACCCACTCTTTATTTCAGTTAAGGAGCTAACACACAGCAATTTAATATGCATTTATGTTAATATTTGCACGTTGCAGGACTAGGTAGATTGCGCGGCTGGCACACGTCAGATGAAATGTCGCTTCCAAAGGCTAAGGGACCTAACTGGAAACTACCACTCAGAGTGACTAGCTGACAACATGTGGAACCTCTCTGGAAAAGCCTTCCCACCTCAAGCACCTCCTTGTGATTAACCTTTCACATAGACAATACACATTACTATTTTAGAAAGCTGAATTTTTAAGGACAGAATACATTAATGAACAGAGGAAAATGTGAACAAATTAGCATCTTCAAGCACTGCGAGACACAGGGAAAGAATACATAGATAGAGTAGCCAGGTCCCTTCAGAGAACACAGTTGTAGCCCTTCTCTGCAAGATCTCCTGGCAGTGAGACTGGATCCAATCCCAGAATCTGGACTCTGTGCCAATCACTCCAGAGTGTTATTAAGATGCATGGCACCATGGCAGGATTCAAATCAACATTTCTTTCCCACACATTGGAGGGGGCTAGGTAGCAAAGGTTGACATGAAAAGTGAGTGAGCTTCCTAGTAATGATGAGGTTTTGTATCATGCAAGCTTAGAATATAATCTGAAATAAAGAATGTGTGCATTTTTGCCTATTGCACTGTGTCTGATCTTGCACTGCTATACAACTTAGACGACTACCTGGCAGAATTCGAGATCATTTCTCAAAGACTTGTCATCCTCCTTCACCAGATCGCTCTCTGTAAGACATGATGGAGGGGGAGTTGAAATACCTCATATTAGAATGAATATAAATGGTAACGATCATGCTTTTCCACAACACTTCTGCTCTAAGGAATCAGTTAATTAACCCTGAATTGAGCAGGCCTGCCGGTCAGGAATACAGCAGTTGAATTGATAACAGCTTCCCGACCCCTGCTTCTCAAGGACAAGATTCAGTAACCCTTATTTATGTTAAACATTAGCTTACCCTGTGAGGAACCTCCAGAAATCAATATGGATTGCACTACACGAGCAAGACTGGCAGAATCTAATACCAATTATAATTCAGATTGGCCCTCAGCTGGGTATCCTTCAGCCTTTTATTTTGAGGCAGCTCAAAGTTAAAATTTCATCTCGCTGTGCAGGGAAACTGTGTTCCCTGAGAGCTGCAGCTTGGGTTCCTGCGTCTCCTCTCTGGTCTGGCCTCCCGCGTTGGACACCTTCTCCTAAAATGTGGAGTTTCCGTCAACCCATTTGCAGGCTCCTCACCCCAGCCCAGCCAGAAAAGTACATTTGGCTACTGGAGCAGTAGTTGGGACAGGGAAGCTGGAGGGCGGTGGGGGCAGCTCCCTGCTGGCCTTGCAGGGAAGCAACTCAGCCTTCAACCTTTTGGGTTAGCTTAACGCACTGAAGGACAGTAAACTTAGGTTAGGCAACCCTAAAAGCAAGCAATTTTTTTACATCTCCTGATGAAAGAGTTGTTAGTGTGTTAGAGTTGTTTATGTGGCAGAAACTGCATTTTTGATCAAAAACATTGTTTTAATGGGAAATTTAGAAGCCGCCTATTCTTACAAAGGAATAGTCCAAAAAAACCCCACTGGGATCTCGGGAATGAAATCACGCAGAAATCATCCTTCCAATACTGATGTGCCGGCACAATAGATACCAATGTTTTCTGCTACTGAATGACTATTGTTCACTCTGCCTTTTTCAAAGCCAAGTGACAGATTGTGCTGGAATTAGATGGGAGGCATCGCTACCTTGAAGCTATGTAACTGTCTGTGACTTTGCAACAGCGACTAGTTTTAAGTCTCTATTTCCTCCCAGTTTAGTAGGCACTTTTCTGTATGAATTAGATGCTTCCAGATTTTCTGAGCTTGTTTTTCACATCAGACAGTGAGACTGCCTGAAACTATTGGATACCTAGCAAGCAAAAAAAAAAAAAAAAAAAAAAAGCTGTGTCTGGCTCTGGTGTTATTTTCTGCTCATGTCCTAAAACTGTGTCAGGTTGAAGTAAGGTACACAGCATCTCTCCCATCCTCCTTCTTTGACAGTGTCCTGGTTTCCATGGAAAAGAAAACCTGGAGCATATGCTGAAAGGGAATTGCAGCATGGTCAAATAGGTCCCTGATAGAGATGAGGGGGGCAGCAGGTCTGCAGGCACCTGCCTGGCTGCAGAGACAGAGCTAGCAAGTCAGGAGTGTCTTATTCTTTCTGTAGATACAGACAAGAAGATTTATTGCTTAGTGCAGTATTGCTTCTGGGGCTGGAATTGGATCTCTCCCCAAACTGTTACTTCATATCATGTTCCTTTCAAGCTCCTCTTCTGTGCAGAAAATTTTAGAAAGAAATGCCACTGGATTACACAGCTGCTGTCTGCCTGGGCTTTAAATGTGCCAATTTGCATCAGTCTGTAGGCAGTGCTCAGAACAGGCTGGAAGCGACTGCAGCCTTCCTATGTTACTAGTGGCATCTTACTTGCAAATCTGAAACAATTGAAGGGAAAAGGTGCAGAGAACTGGAGACAGCCAGATCTGAGCTGCTAAAAAAAAATAAATCCTTCTTTTCTTCTGAGAAAAGCCTGTGTGAAACACAGTACTCTTGAGGGATGCCCTACTAGACGTCATCACGAAGCTACAGTAATTGATGGAAGAAAAATGAGGTTTGCGAGGTAAAAATGTCCCCATTTATGCAACTTGATCAGGTTGGGAATGAAAATTGTTGAGAACAAGCCTGTCACTAAACACACTGAAAACTTTTTAAAGATAAATGGAAAGAGTATCAGTGTACTATGAGAAAGCTGATTCCTATCCTTGTTTGGCAGACACAAATAATTTGGATAAGAACCCAACTGCAGAAATGCTGGTCAAAAGTAAAGCTCTAAAGCTTTGCAGTTACCTTTTCTGTTAACAGATAAGCAGGCATATCATTATGGGAAGCATCACCACGTAGCATCATTACAAAATCTTCTAATGTTACCTTTACAATGTGCAAGCAGGTTTTCATCAGTTAGAGAGACCTGCTGTCTTGCTGTTCGGTCTTCGGGTTATGCAAGGACTTTGTACCTTGGCAGACTCAGAAGAGGAGGCAACGTGAATAGCCTGAAAATTGGCTGTCTGCCTTGACTCTTGTTAAATCAATTCTGGTGTTAAGAGTTGTCTCTTGGGAACCAGACAGAGATGTTGGGCTAGGATTCCTACACGAAGAAACTGCCTTGCATGTTGGCTGCACATCCTCATTTTGGGACTGGTATATATGTGCGAATAAAGCTACACAAATTTAGAATACCCTCATACTTCTTTTATGCCCAAAAGGAAGGCATAAGCATCTGCTAGCGATGGATAGAACACACAGATGTTAGAAGTCAAGGCAACAAAACTTCAATTTACTGTCATTTGCCCTTCTTTGTATGAGAGACTTTTAAAGGGTAGAGCACAGGAAAAACACTGTATGTACTCAGTGCTTCCTTAGAGGATGGTAATAAAAAGACACCTACGCTGCTGAACCAAGTGTAAAGCGTAAGAAATTTAGTCACCACCATTCTAGAGGTGCCAACCTTTCCTGAATGGTAACTAATGCTATTTCAAGGCATTTCTAAATATTTGCATAAACAATTTCATGACTCCAGTATTGGCTACTGAGGAGTTCCTCACTCCTCAAAATTACATGCTTCATTTTAGTTGGCACGTTTGAGGAGCTCAGTGTTCACTATCACAGTCTTAGCCTAAGGTGAGGCACTTAATAAAAGGCCTTAACTAGTAAATTAACATACCTGTTTTCAAACAGGGAAGAAAGGAAAGGCAGAGGAAGAAGAAAAGGGCAGACTCTCGAGTTAGCACTTAAAAACTTAGGTAAAGATCATATAGAATTATTTATAGAAACTAACTTGGACAGCTGCTGCTATGATTATCTTGTGGGATTCATTAAGGTCCTGTTTAACATTCAAATAAGTTCTTGTTTCTGGTGGCAAGGAAGAAAAAGACTGTGTACTTTAAAGAAATTACAGGCTTTAGAAATGAAGATGAAAGATTCAGAACTATCTTGCAGTTACTTTCTGCTCCCTCTGCCCTCTTATAAACTGGAAATATTATGACAAGAGGTACGGTGGCCTCTAATGCACTGCACAGAAAGAAATGAGAAAGCTAATAGGGGAAGCACCAAATTAGATACCTAAAAGAAGAGGCTTAAAAGACGAGTAAGAATATTCTATTGCTTGTCAGCATGGCATTATAGAGCCCAACCTCACATTTTTTCAGGTTTCATTAGGCAAATGACTGGATAGGGCTGCTTCTTTCACAGGCCCGTGCAGCCTATTAAAAAGGCAGAATACATTCACTCCAGTATTTGCATGCTAATAACATGCAAGGCCTAAAAATTACTCCATGAACAATAGAAGTTCCTACGGATTTGTATTTTATATCTCTCCCCCTCATCCCAACTGGACATAACTTTTCCATGCAGCCCATTCCGTGAGTGGGACTGAGCAGAGTCCTACCTCTGCTGCTGAGCATCCTCGTCGCTGCTACACAGGCATTTCTGCAGCCAAGGCACAGATGCTCCTTGTGCTTACTTTATTAAACACGTAAGTGTATGGGGTTTGTATCACATAATCTGCCCTTCTTCCTCCCTGACTCTCCCCCCAGTTATGCCATGATACCATGTAAGATCAGCTAGAAGTTTCCACTATAGTTTTAGGGGAACTGAAAATGTGTGTACGTTTTGCTCCTCATTTATCATTCAGCAGCACTCAGACTTAAGGTGTGGACCTTACTGATGCAAGATCACAACTTGATGCATCTTGAGCAAACGCTGCCAAGTGTTAAAGATGTCATTAGTCATTCAGGCTATTCTTCTTGGACTCCCATTTGTTCCTGAGTATCTACCAGCCATATACAAGAGCATTTCTTTCCATATGTGGGCTGTAGGAGGTAATGCTTAAATACTATGATGATGAAGATAATCTAAAAATACATAAAATCTGAGTAGATTAGACTAAAATAAACATGGGCAAGGATGTGTTGGGAGCTGATCCTTTTACTTGCACCTTTCACTTTAATGTGGCAAGGCTTGAGTATTTTTTGCTCGCTTGGTACATTATAAATCCTGCGTTTTACCCTAGGCAAAAAGAGAACAGCCTAAGCGGGTGAAAAATATAAGAACTGGCAGATTGAAGGGTCATGGAAGATGTTCTGCTTTTTATCAGCTTATTATGTGAATTTTATATTTGGTTTTGTGCTGGTAGTATGCCTGGGAAAGATATATTTCATAAATAAAAAAATCAGAAAAAACCAGCACATTCACCTGTAATATGTAGGCTCTCACATTCTAGGTGTTTCTTAAGAAGTTGATTTTAACCTTCAAAATCAATTTTAGATCTATAGAAGTTTTGAAGCTACACACATTAAAGACTGAGATACTCAGATATTGTAGTAACTGGACGGACTGGTACAACATATAGCTATCAAAAAACAGTAGGATTTTCCTCTTTATTTTCAGTTCATACAGGTTTGTATTGCCGGCATCTTGCTTTAAAATTTAGCTGGAAATAAAGCTCAGTCAAAAATGACTCTTATCAGAGTGAATTCCAAATGGTTTGGAAGATGGTGTTGTACCCAAGTGCCTCCATTCCCTCCAGCACTCCTTTCTAGAAATAAGAGATCAAGTTAATTAAAAACATTAGACAAGTTTCCAGTTGGTCTGATTTTCTTTCACAAGACTTGATCTGCACCTCACAATTTCTGGCACATGCACCTAAATAAGCAATATGCCACATCCCTTTTGCCATGCTGCATCTGTGGAACTGAGTAAGTAAACCCTTTCAGTTATACAGGCATGTTCAGCCCATGCCACTCATTTCTAGTTCTACCTACAAGTTCCTACATGTTCCTACCTGATTTACCAAAGGCTGCTCCCTTAGATATCTGCTCAACCTCTGTCTGAATTGGCTCACTGGAAACAGAGTTCTTGGCATACATATTAGAAAAAAGTGAAAGGAAGAGGCAGGAGAGTGGAAGGAAAATGGTCAGAGAAAAGGCAAAGTAACTGTTGTGGTTTAATCCGGCAG
>VZTL01058910.1:0-40792 GCA_013400535.1 Scopus umbretta | reverse complement strand
CTTTCAATCCCTTCATTCCCCAGGTTGTATGGAGATTGGGGGTTGCCCTGATCGAGGTGCAGGACCTTCACTTGGCCTTGTTGAACCTCATGAGGTTCACATGGTCCCACTTCTTGAGCCTCACAAGTATGTACTGCTGAAAAGAGATGGGACAAAGCTGGTATTACTTGAAATTCTTGGGTGACAAAGACTGAAATGTTAAAATATTGTTTAAAATATATCTGGGGTGAACCTGGTATAGAAAATGCACGTGAAAAATATGATTGTTTTCTTTTTTTTTTTTTATCATGGATAATGAAGAGCCACAGGCCTTGAAAACACACACAACAGAAAAATACAGACTAGAAGTGTGTTACAGAAAGTTGAAGAAAACTGGAGAATAAAGAACCTATATTTTAAGGTCCAGCCTGTAATGCAGAAGAAAAAAAACTCTCAACTTCACACTACTCAAGATTTCAAATGCTGAAAAGTATACTGGAAGCTTCAGGTGACTCATAACAAAACATCATTAATTACAATCATGAAATAGCTTCCAGGGTTTTCTTTTTAAGGAGAATGAGAGATACTATGACTATGGATCAAGAACTTCTTTTATGCCAGGGAGCCTGAGCACTATTTAGTGCTCAGGAGTCATAAGAGGAGCTTCCCAACTTGGAGATATTAATTTTGGATAACTTGCACATAACAGGGATATTCTAGAGACTAGGGGTGTTCAAGTTATGGTTTTAAATGGCAGGTAGCATCATTAAGGAAGATATGGGGCAATTGGTGCAGCATCAACCACAGGAAGAAAAGATGGTAAGTGTTAAAGAAAAGTAAACTACATTTAACATGCTTTATACAGAATAGTCCATTCCATCTTCTACTGAGAATGATATAAATTAATAAATACCTTTGTAAGAGGTTTGATTTACTAGCATATATTGCTTAGCAAAAAAGCCCTTAAACTGTAGTATTAGCACTATACAGTATTGCCAAAGCTTACATTAATTTGAATTTAGAACAGATTAGCAGATATATGCCCAAAGCAGCTCTCAATCAAAGGTCATTAGTCAAATATAAATACAAGTATGTCTCCTTGGAAGTTAAATTTAGGGATTATGTTATGCAAGATATCAATCGTTAAGAAATTAAAAAATTACGGGTGATGAGCTCAAAAATGCAGCATAGTAAATGATGTTGAGGACAGGCGTTATAAAGAACAATCTCAAACCATTCAGAGGGAGGTAAGAAATTTATTTCACTGCTGCTTGTAAAAATGTGGAGAGATGTCAGTCTGCTCAGTTCATCAAAGAAAATTTGAGAGGTGACTTGACAGCAGTATATGAGCACTTCCAAAGGGAAAAAATATGGGCTTCTACAGGTCTCTTTTACACAAAAAGGCTTAACACAACTCAGTAGCTGGAAGCTGAAGCCAGACAAATTCAAACTAACTATTAGGAAAAAACTACCAAGAAGAGTCATTCTTTTTCCACCTCTCGATATCTTCAAATGAAAATTAGACAGCTATCTAAAAAACACACTTTAATCAAACACAAGCTATTTTATGCAGCGCCTGAATACACTGGTGAAAGAACTGTTTGCAGTACACGTAAGATCAAAATACATATACACAGGTCAAGCTTGGTTTTATATTTTGTACACCTAGTTTCAGCAGCTATGCATACATAACACTAAACACTGTTCCTTTGTTTCATTTTCTTTGTCACAAAATGTTTTCTCAGTCATACCAATCCTTGCTCTTGGAAACATTTACAAAGGGACCCCCTATAGTGATATTTATGTTCTTTCTAAGGTTCTGATACACCATTTCTTACTGTTAATAGCCTGAAAAATATATAACTGTTTTAAACTTCAAATTACTCAATTTACCTGAGATTCTTTTTCTTTTCTGCCAAATATTCTGCAACTTTGTCATTTGTGTACAAGAATATAACTTGAAGGTTTCTTTTAACAGTTTTCTATGTCTGAGATTCCATTTTTGTGTTGTTCAGTTTGATACTTCTATTACTTTCCACCCTCAGAAACAGTTACAGCATGTTCGAATCATTATAATTCTTCTTCCACAACTCGCAGTTCACCCTATAATTCTATTCCAAATTATATGATGTATAAAATGCATTCTCAACAAAATGTGTGAATATTCTCAGCTCTATTACAAACCAATCTAACTTCTTTGGTATTTCTTGCTCAATACCAAATGTATTATGCTCAAAAATTCCTTGAGATTGTTACAACACTAGGACTCTGAGCAAGGCAACAATTTTCCCCTCTTACTCATACTTCTTTTTTCAAATGTAAATGCATAAAGTTCTTGCAGCCCATTCTCCTGCACAGTGCTAAGTTTGGCACACTGGAGCTGTGGGCCACCTGACTTTTGCATAGTAAATGCAAAAGTCTGATCTATTTCTTTGAAAGCTTAACACTTCTAGGTTGGTGAACTTCAATTACTTTTTTATTATTTTTTTAAAGGCTTTAAGAATACCTTTATATTTCATGCTGACATCATGTAATATTAACAATAAAAGCTCAGCCACACTCCTGGTCAGTCAACCATCTTTCTTCAACTGCTTTCCAGGCACTGCCGCTACTGTCTGCCAGTATAACAGCATGCACATCGCATACCTGGGAACTGCTGAGTGGCAAGACTTGCAGTCTCTGCCAATCCAGTAGAAAAGTCTCGTCTTGACTGAACTATACCATTATCCAAAATAGCGTTACGAACTGTTCTTTGTTCACCATGCCTTGGATATTAACAAAGGCATCCAGGCATGCTAGAAGCCTTAGTGAGCTAGTGGTAGATTTTCAAAGCATTTTGAGTATTAGTCTGCATCTGCACATAAATTAAGCAACTTAAACACAAAGTTTGACTTGCTTGCTTTCGTGCTATCCAAGTGTTTCCACTTATTCAGGATGGAGAGAATCTATTCAGACAAGCACAGTGCAATGTTTATTAAACAAATGCTGTATAAACTTAAGCTCATCAAATACTTTATTACAGAGTTGATACTTACAAACAACAAAAATGGTCAACTGCAAACACAGATTCTTGTGACCTGACTCTCATGAAATAAGCTCATTATATGAGTGGCCCCTTGCAGCCAACAAGACTACTGGTAGAGCAAAATGACAGTAAATCACAGTAAAAGAACCAGGAATGCAAGTATGTGACAACTAAACCAGAATGACAGTACCAGGAGTATTTCCTATGCTAACAGAGGAATTTTGTGTGTGCTGTGTAACAGCGAGCTTGAGAAGAAAGAAGCTACCAATAGCTGAGCCTATGAGCCTTCACTCTCGTCCACCGCAGACTGAACTATGACTTTGTGCAGGTGACTTGGGAGATTTTTATTCCTCATTTTCTCAATCCGCATAGTCTACACAATGCTGACCAGCTTGCTTCTCAGACACGTATGCCTAAGTATTTAATACTTCTGTTACTACTGTTGTCATTGTAGTATGACTACTGTAATGACTGAAATGTGCTGAATAAAATAAGCAAGTAAGTTGTATCTCACGATTTGATGAAACTCCGACTTTTTGCTCTTCATGTACATATTAATAGTGACAATTTTTTTCCCATCTTTAAAATTATTAACTCCTTTGTGAAATTTATTACTTCTGTGGCTTCTAATTGAAAATAAGAAATTTAAAATTTTTTTGTGCTTCAGTCACAGAAGTTACGATTACTTTGTCAAGTTTTTAGAAAATAAACTATAACGTAAGAAATGTAAGACTTACTTCTGCCTTCAGGCATCTGAATGACTGAAACCAAACTGCATAAATACTACTGAAGAGCAGACAAAAAGAGTATGATAAAAAAAATAAAAAAAAAATCAAGACAACTTTAAAATTAGATTAAAACCTGTGAGGTTCACCTAGTTCTGATTTAGCTTACACATATGCATAAAGTAACACATCTACTCCAGTAACTCTCTATCTACACTAGGAAAAAGTCAATCTTTTCCAGGATCAGAGCCAACGTTACCCAAATTATAACCATATTTTTCTCTCACAGCATGCTAAAAAATTTAGATTTGTCATAACTGAGACCATTATCTGGCTTGTCCTGCCATTTAACAGATGAAGGGCCCACTTGCAAATATTAAATTGGTTAAAAAACAGCTACAGAAAACACAATAATCACCAGAGATGAGCAGCCACAAATTCTAAAAACTCAAAGCCATTTTTCACATTTATAGAGATATAAAAAGCATGTAAGCTATTGCATGAGAACTTTTTTTTAATACAAAAGATTTTGTATATACAGTATGCATAAAGCCAAGCCACTGTTATATTACAAAGGTTAGTACGCAGTGAACAGCTTTTTCTTCAGCAATTGTAAATATCTAATTTACTATCCTGAAGACTAAAAAGTAGATTTGCCTAACTCATATTTCTAAAACAGACTTTCACAAAACCATTATAAAGATCACTATGTTATCTTAATATCCGACAGTGGTCACAATTTTAGTGAAAGAAAGAAGATTAAAGGAGGATTTTGTGCCCATTCTCTACATAGCTAAATCCCTAAACTAATGATTAGTCATAAAAGCTGCAGTCCATTAGCTAAACACCATAATAAGGGGCCACCATCTTGATTATATAATATTCTTTGAATGGCTGACTATAGGAGTTCAGCATTTTAAACTGATGGAGGAACACTCACTGTTTGCTACCTTTTAATGCTCATCCAACAGCATTCTTTTTAAAATTGCAAAATAACATGAGTTTTCAGAACCTTTTGCCTAATTCTAAAGTCAGTATGGGAACTTGTTATAGTGTTTCTGGGTTTTTTTTCAATCAATGAAATAGCAACAGATTTTGAAAATCTCTTATATTTATGAGTTTCATAGTGTTTTTATAGTACTGACACAACTGGAAGACAGATATCTGAAAATATCTTTCTGCACTATTAACACCACTTTTAAACAAAAGAAAAATGTTTTAAGATTGTCATGGTGCCTACTGACCAGCCATACATAGAACTGTCCCACTGCTCTACAGAGATCTAAAATAATTGCTGCTTCACCATATTTTCCAAGAGGAACTATAAGTAGAGGTAGACATACCTAAAGTCCTTATTCATTCATTATTTAGCCAAAATATTTTTCAGACTTCATTACGATGTGCAGAAGTGCCATGCAATCCATTTCTTTGGATTCACCACAATAAACTAATTGCAAGAACAAGCAGGCATGTGGCAATATTACTGAAAGGCAAAGGGGACACTGTATGCAGGGTGTAGCGTGCCACTACCATCAAACCACTGAGCTCATTCTGGTAAATGGTGTTTGTTTGTTCATTTACTGCCACAGGTTAGTCATTTTCTAAAATACCTTTGCATTCATCTTCCTTTCATTCAGTTGCTTAGAATCACCAGGAACATTTTCACAAAGCAAATGCACACACACATACAACATCTGTTTCATTCTTGTTTATTGGTTCCTGTTGTTATTCTTCATTTAAGATGGTGGACTGGGTCTTAGATAAATAGGCAAACATTTACCAGAGGTAATTAGAACAGGAGGATGGTATAATAAGCAACAAATTATTTCAAGCAAAGTACAAAACACAGATGGGTAAGCAACTGATGTATTTTCTTAGGTATTTTCTCAAATTTAAAAAAAAAAAGCATTAGCAAATTTTTTTCAAATTTTTCCACAGACATTAATAACTATGCATTACAATCTTTCAGCTATTCATAGAATCATTCAGGTTGGAAAAGCTCTCCAAGATCATCTAGTCCAACTATCAACCCAACATCACCATGCCTACTAAACCATGTCTCCAAGTGCCACATCTACACGTTTTTTGAACACCTCCAGGGATGGGGACTCCGCCACCTCTCTGGGCAGCCGGTTCCAATGCTTGACAACCCTTTTGGTGAGGAAATTTTTCCTAATACCCAATCTAAACCTCCCCTGACGAAACTTGACAAGTTTCCTCTTGTCCTATCACTAGTTACTTGGGAGAAGACACCAACACCCACCTTGCTACACCCTCCTTTCAGGGAGTTGTAGACAGTGAGGTGGTCTCCCCTCAGCTTCCTCTTCTCCAGACTAAACAACCCCCAGTTCCCTCAGCCACTCCTCATAAGACTTGTTTTCCAGGCCCTTCACCAACTCTGTTGCCCTTCTCTGGACATGCTCCAGCACCTCAGTGTCTATCTTGTCGTGAGGGGCCCAAAACTGAACACAGTATTCCAGGTGCGGCCTCACCAATGCCAAGTCCAGGGGCACGATTACTTTCCCTACTCCTGCTCTCCTGCTGGCCACACTATTCCTGATACAAGCCAGGATGCCGTTGGCCTTCTTGGCCACCTGGGCACACTGCTGGCTCATATTCAGCTGGCTGTCCACCAGCACCCCCAGGTCCTTTCCCACCGGGCAGCTTTCCTGACACTCTTCCCCAAGCCTGTAGCATTGCATGGGGTTGTTGTGACCAAAGTGCAGGGCCCGACACTTGGCCTTGTTGAACCTCATACAATTGGCCTCGGCCCATTGATCCAGCCTGTCCAGATCCCTCTGCAGAGCCTTCCTACCCTCAAGCAGATCGTCAACACTCCCTCCCAATTTGGTGCCATCTGCAAACTTACTGAGGGCATGCTCAATCCCCACATCCAGATCATTGATAAAGATGTTAAATAAGACTGGCCCCAGTAGTGAGCCCAGGGGAACACCGCCTGTGACCGGCCACCAACTGGATTGAACTCCATTCACCACAACTCTTTGGGCACGGCCATCCAGCCAGTTTTTAACCCAGTGAAGAGTACACCTGCCTAAGTCATGAGCAACCAGCCTCTCTAGGAGTATGCTGTGGGAGACAGTGTCAAAGGCTTAACTAAAGTCCAGGCAGATAACATCCACTGCCTTTCCCTCATCCACTAGGTGGGTCATCTGGTCATAGAAGGAGATCAAGTTGGTCAAGCAGGACCTGCCTTTCATGAAGCCATGCTGGCTGGGCCTGATCCCCTGGTTGACCTGCACATGCCTGTTGAGCGCACTCAAGATGAATCACTCCATAATCTTCCCCAGTACTGAGATCAGGCTGAGACAGGCCTGTATTCACACTGTAGTTACATGAGAATGAGTATTTTAAAGACAACTAAATTAAAATAATTTCTTTGTTCTCTTCTGTGTGGATACAGCTGTGGGTTAGGCAAGCAATGACAAGGTGATGTTAGCTCAATACACCAAGTGCTAAAATCTCTATGAACCAAGCTAGGATAATTTATTTAAAAGCATACATTCTGATCACCAGGTGATGGAAAGAGTCTTCTTTGTGGGTGCAGACGCTGATGATAAGAGGATAAAGAGGAAAGATTTAGGGCATGAAAAATAATTCTCTTTTCTTCCTCTCACAGAAATTAATAATAATAATACCCCCTCCAAATTACAAATGAAATTTGAAATAATATATGCAAGATTTTCTATGGTATCATTTAGTTCTGTCTCACAGAACACCTTAACACATCTCTTCATTGTCAATCTAATGTAGCAGATAGGAACACAGATACATGGTTTATCGTTTTTAATAAAATAGAAAGCATGTTGCGCAACATGTGCTCACAATTTATTCACTTCAGTAGTATGTTCCAAATATGTGACTGAAATTTGTACAAGTAAAGAAAATGAGTCATATGGATGAGCCACATGTAACTAAGAATTGGGACCAAGAGGCTAAGAGCTTTCTCTGCTCTACTGCTTGAAAGGACTAAACCAAACAACAGTTTCTGGCAGTTTTAGCACAACATCAGTTGTACCAGCAGCAGCAAATCTCTGCCTCATTTTACCTTAAATGCAACATTAAATAAAACCACACAGCAGAAAGTACACATTTGGTTAAAAAGTACATCTGCAGGAATTTCTGAAACAATCACAAGTATGTAGCGAACAACTTTGGTAAACATTTATGGAATGGGACTTATCGGCTTCTTGGTTTCAATAATTTTTTAATTGTTACATATTTTTCATGGAAGAACCCAGATTGTTTAATTCTCTTTGCTCTGCTCTGTCAAACCACATCTCTTGTCTTCAAACAATGTGATCTAAAAGGATTTTGCATCAATCAGGGTTAGAGTTACAGGTTACTATTTTATCTTATGGATGCAGAGAAAGCAATAATGGGCAATGAATAATGGTGACTAAAAGAAAGCATACAATCTGAATAGAGCCTAAGTGAAAACTGCAGCAAACCCATCACAGTTCTTAAGTGTGGGAAGTGCTACTTGTGATTTAAAAACAGTAAATACTGAACACATGATGAAAAGGACTATAAAAATCAGCAAAAGCTGTGGACGTATGCAAACACACCTAAGAGACTAAAATTATAACATTAGGTTGGCACTAGAAGTATAAAATTCTGCAACATCAGATGAATTTAAGAGAATGTAAACTTATGGAAATTTTTTTTGAAGTAGTTAAAATTGGCAATGAGCTGGGGAATACTTTAAAGGCAAAATCCTGTGCTGAGAGGTAACTGAGGAAGGATACACTGACAAGATGACAGACCAGTTTGTTTCTAGTATCTGTGACTTCTAAAGCACTGTCAGTGTCCTGCATGGACATACCACTAATGCTTTGCAGAATATATATTAAGGTTTAGGAGACAATACATATGTTACACTGTGCGTACTTCATCTTTTTTCTCAATGACCAACTGAACTTTATGAATGGCAGATGAAGTCTGCAGTCAGTTCCAAAGTTCTGACTTCTACTTTGCCTTATGATTTTTCAGTGCTTGAATGAATTTTCCTAATACCTACTTTGGAAGCTTTGCAACTCCACTTCTCCAAACCAGTAAATAGATTTCAAGTATTTTTATGGGTCCTGTAACATTTTAAAACAAGCCATCAACATGCACATTTACAAGGCAATGTAATTTTGCTTAATGAATACATTTCTGATGTTTTACATCTTTCTGGGGCAAGACAGGACACCACAAAGGCAAAAAAAAAACAAAACCACAAACCCTGACCCTTACTTATGTTGCTGTCAGCAGCAGGGATGTAACACACACGGTTGCAGATCATATTTTCACTGCTTTAAAACATACAGAAATGCATACAGATTCATGAGGATTCACTAGATCAGCATCAGAACGATTTAGCTGTAAAAATCACTCATGGACTTATACACCACTCTGAACACAAAAAGTCTCCTTGATTTAAAAACATACTGGAAGCATTTCAGAGGAGAAGGACTCCTGTGCTATGGGAAGCATTCCATGCTTCTATAGATATAAGGAGATGCTTCAGTCTAAAAATCAGCTTCAACTCCAACACAGCTCAACAGCAGAGGGGTCATCAGCACAGGCATTCACAGCAAACACAAGGTGAGCACAGAGCAGCCCTTTGCTTCTCCTCTGTCATGCTAATATATTATCACAAACAACAAAGCCAGGAAAACATCATAGTGGGATGGTTCTTGGCTGCCTAAGGTGTCATTAGGAAATACGATTAGTACCTTGGGCAGATTACAAACACTCTGTCATTCTAGCCCATTTATCTCTTTTGGATTAGCCAGCTGAACACTTAAATATCACGATAGGTTGCTTAATGATTTGGTTCATACCACATTATTGGTCATAAATTGTCATAGCTCTATTGCATCATTTTGCCAGATTTTTTCATGAGCTTTACAAATACACAAAAATACAAGTCAAGACATATTTTTCATTGAATTCTAATGTATACCCTTATATTCTACATGTGGTGTACTCTCCTGAAAAGCCAAAGCAAAAGCCAGTACTACTGGATAGGTAGTACTCTATAATAATATTGCAGCAAAAAGGATATCTTGACAACATGTAACACTAAGGTGATAACTCATATCAAACACCAAGATCAATTCTCTACTAGCAAAGGCTAATGAAAAAAAGCTACTTCTATGAGATAAATCAAATTGTAAATTTATGCCCATATCTGGCATCCCCTTTTAGACATATATGCTGCACTTGATGACATTTGTAGTTTAGTGAAATGTACATACATATACAAGAGATTAAACATGTTTCATCCACCTATGATACAACAAATCTAAATAACAGCTTCAGCAACAATAGTTTCAGTTAAATCTTGAAACAGACTTTTGGTATCAATATTCACTTTCATGCCAAAATCACTTACAGGAAAAGCTTTTAAAGTCTTTTCATATAAATTAATAATCTAAATTATGAATTCTACCTAGTATATATTTAGTAATGTAGTAAACATTTATCTAGATAATTTCCTTTAGAAATTTAGCTTACAGTCACAGGCACAGACACCTTAACTTTATCACAAGTTCCACAGTATTAAACTTTTTTTCCTTTCTCAGTAATTCATGATACTGGACTCCTGAATTTACATGAGAATTTAAAGTTTCATTTAAAATCAAGCAAATGAGTTTCACGACCAAGGAGAAAATTATTAAATCCAACATTAAGAAGCAAATACAATATTTTCCTACATACTAACCAAATCTCATGCTCCCTTACTGACAAGGCAACAATCATTTATCATTTTAACATGCATGGAGAGAATGTTATACCCACAGATGCAGAGCAGCATCATATCACTAGTTGAAAAAGAAAAAAAAAACTTTTTTTTTTTTTTTAATGGAGATACATCACTTGAACACTTAATTTTCAAGAGTGTAATTTCCTGTATTTTAGAAACTTACTACTGTAGGCATTGACGTAAGATGTAGCCAAACAGAGATTCTGATCAGATTCAAAACTTCCTGAACTTGATTCACGCTATTATCTCCATTTGATTTCCTACAGCTGGTCTGAAGAGGAGTAAAGAGCTGATTAGATTGGAGACTGAAACATTTTCAGCAGGTGGAAGTAGAGAGCAGAAAAAAAACCCATGCTTGCTTGTACACAAAGCAGACAATTTGGGGGTGATCTTTTCTTCTTTTTGAAGAGCTATTTTGGTTCTTGCTAAAACCATTAACAAAAATCTAAAGAATCATTTACCACGGCTTTTCTAAGTTATATAAAGCCTGTGAAAGATGCAAGAACTATGTTTTTCATGAGAACTCAGTTCTCCCCAGTAGGACAGCCCCTACATAAATTCCTATCTCATGTTTTCCTTGTCTCTGAAATAGCACTACTGACAGCTTAAATTATTACATGCAAAAAAAACCCCACCAACACCAGTATTTCACATTGAAGTAAGATCATCTACACAGCTCTAGTACTGAATATTTCAGCTAAATTCTGGCTCAGTCCTATGGCAATTGGAACCCAGTGCCCTAGAGCACTACAGAAAGTCATCTTACTGGAAGAGGACAAACCACTTCAAGACTGCTGACATACAAAGCACGCAATACAATGCCTTATGAATAAATGTATGAATTACATATGCCTTCTGCTTCTTCTTTACATTGTCACTAAAATGACATTATATTTCTTATATATCTGTCTTTACTATCTCTCTTGGCTGACCTGCTACTTCAATTAATTGTTTGGCTGGCAACAAATGAACCATCACTTAAACGATACCTTTCTTAGTCATTCTTCAAAGTCAAGCCTGAGAAAATTTTTCTAAGATAATTAAAACACTTTCAAACATTTGTAATTCCCTTTGTTACAACAAAGTTTTACTTCTTTGTTAGCAGCCAATGAAAAATACTGAAAAATATTTGCATCTGCAAATATCTTCCCTAATATGTTGAAATCAACCCTACAGCAGATATGCATGGAGTATTGTATAAAGCACAATTCATCCTACTTTTAACTGCTTTCTTTTGTTAATAGACCTAGATAGTTATTTCAATTCTTCTGTGACCAGCAAGAAAATACAGAAGATGTTGTAACTCCAGTCTTAATTTTATTGACTAATTTCAAACTGTAGGGCTCAGTCCTGCACTGCCATGATCAAAAGTATTAGGCACAGATTCCAAGGTAAAAATACACACTCAGATCAAACATTCTGATCCAGATTAGCGTTACTTCTTTGCAATTTCATTAAAATTTCATTGAAATAATGCAAATGGAACAGCCAAAACACTACAATAAACAGGTCCCTTTTTAAAAATCTAGTCTATATCACCAGCTGCCTGAATCAATTTATAATATTAAAACTTAAAAAAAAAATAATAAAAATAAATAATTAAATAACTTACGTCTATGCTTCATTTCTTAATGGTTTACTTTTCTTCCGTTCACAAAAGCAAACTAGCAGTTAATCAGGTAATCTGAGCACTTCTGCCCACAAAAATGGTATGCCAATACAAACTGGAACACAAGGATTTTCGCACTCTTCTGGTACAGATGCACTGAGTGAGGAAAGCTTATTTTCTCCTCTACCTTAAAAGCAGCAGAGTTATGCTCTCACAAGCTTTTTCTTGTGAAACACAGACCACGTAATAACTACAAACTAATTCTCATGAGCCCCAGAAGTCTGCGTCCAGATTTCTCCAATATCCAGCATGACCTCAGAGGTCATAAAGCCAAGAGGACCAGAGTGAGGTCATCTTTTATACAGTGAGAAATAAATATCCCTCATTCAAACTTGTCACATTTTTTAGTAAAGTTGCATATATAATGAAACAAAGTCCACATTAAGCAAAATAGGCTGAGCCTAGAAGCAAGTGTAGCGCCCTGACACATACATAGACAACAAATATTTAGGAGATGGGACAAGGGAAACATGTTTCTTTTTCTCTGCAGAATTTCTGAAAATTGGAAGCATATGCATAGAGGCATGTCTGCCTACATCTACATGGTTCAAGAACCAAGAATGTATTCCTTTGCTGAATATTTCCTACTGTACTACTGGAAAACACCTACTGTGGAAACATTTTCCATTGCAACACTGTTTGATATGGCAGCCATGTAATGTGGCCTCCAGGAGCTACTGTCATGCTGGAAGTGACACTGCGTGCCTCTACCCTCAGGGCAGGACACTCAACTGCAAGTAAAGAGCAGCAGCAACTTTCATCTCTGCTACCAGACAATTCTGCCTCCAGGCCAGGCCTCTAACTTCGCAGCAGATATTTTTTCATGTCAGCCCCACAGCTCAGCATCCAAAGCCCAGAAAGACCTTGTGCCTAGAGTGACACAGCTCTGGCTGCAGCATACAAACCCAGACCATGCTGTGCCTCGAGGCAGGAACTACAACCACCCTTTTCTTTGTTGCAATGATTTAACTTCTGTTTCCACCACAGCTAGGTATGTGGAGCTTTGTCTGAAGCAGAAGACCCCAATATTTTGCTGACGAACCATCCTGGCAGACGTGACATCCCCGCTGCAGCAGGCTGACACGCCAGGGCGGGCGCTGGAGGCCACACTGGTGGCCTGGAGGTCCTGTGGGCTCCAGGGCAGAACTGTCAGCATTGTCACCTTCTGGGACATGATCACCCGGCTGTTTTGTCAACCTTGGCAGCTCCTGCCTAGGAGAAGCTGCACAAAACTAGAGGCTGCAATCCTGGTTTGGAAGCACGCTGGCAAATGACACTTGGCGTGCCTGCTGCCTGTGGAGTAGGTACTACTTTGGATGCAGACGTGCTGTACATCACAGTAATGTTCCAACTCCCCTTTTCTGGCAGCATAATGAGGTCCCACCCTGGAGCACTAACACTGCAATTTCTGCTTTTCAAGGTAAAGCTCTCATTGCTAAGCAATCTGCGCTACAGGTTCGCTACAACACTGAGAGGGAAATTTGGAGGCAGCATTGCAGTGCTTCCCCAGAAACAACCAGCGAAACTCATCTGTGAGAACTAATGAAACTGATCCATAAAAACCCATAAGACCGGTCCTATGAACTGACCTTTGCTGGAGAGAAGGACTTCAACAGGGCCCAGAGCTTATTTCTGCCAGAAACCTTGTCTGGTCCTTAAAAGAACATCACAAATGAGAAACTGCTGCTTCTGTGGAATGCGGGAAGCTCCTCCCTCATCTTATGTTGCATTCATTAAAATGTCACATTTTCTATGCATGACCTAAATTAAATGTAATCCTTTGTTTGTCAAAATATGATTTTTCTTTTCTAAACCTGCAATATTCTTCCCTCTCTATTCAAAATAAGTAAAGTTTTGCAGTATATTGATTAAACTCACACCATCTGCATGTGTAAAGACTTCTATTTACCTATAAAAATGATTTCTGTAAATATATATCTTTGCACACACTTACATACCTACATTTAAACTAACAACTTGTAGCACCTTCATCGGTAAGGCACTGCTCAAAATAGTTGAACCTATGGTTACTCACAACTGGTTTTAGTGCGTTACAAGTGTTATAGCTGTTAACATTTCCCTGGATGATCTGCTGTCTCAGGGAGATTTCAAAGCCACAAGGACATGATCTAACTCAATTATAACCCACAGCTGACCTGTGAAGCTGTTATTAGCTGCACTTACAAAAGAACTACCAGTACCACAAAATAACTCAGTACACACGAGTCTGATTTTCATGGTTCACGTGTCATGTTTCACCGGTCATGGAGATACCTCTAAAAGGAGATTTTGACAGACTAAGTACAGTGTGTTAGATTAATAGAGCAAACAAAAACAAAATAACACTTTTCTTCTTGTAAGTACAACAGAGAAGTCTATTTTTTTAGAAAATCTTTATACCACATCACAGCATATCTTTCTCAATAGAAACAAACATTTTTCCTCCCAGATGTACTGCTTTTCTCAAACCACGTAAAGCGCTATATATATTACTGTCATATTGCTTGCAAAGATCTCATCAGACAATCTATGTCAGTTTGTAATTTATGGAGAAATTGGAATGACTTTGTAAGTACTGTGTGTAAACCAGAGGAAAGTATCAAATATCCAAGAAAATATTAAAAACAAAAGCTAATGAGCATTGGATCTTTTGAAGACATTTCCAGACAATACAAAATGGAAGTAACCCACCCTGCTGGCTACTAATTTCAGTAGCAGTTACTCTATAGCCAGCTTGAAATTACTGACTGCCAAGTCTTTCCTATATATTTATAGTACATTTATACATATATAAACACATTTGTACATTATATAAACATTTATCATTTTTCCCCATCATCTATATACTTTTCCGTATGAACCCTATGAGAAGGCTATCTATGCACCAACAAAGTTTTCCTTGAGATGTGGGGGCCATATCTACCATCTATACAAGATGATTGTGTGTATTATCACTGTGAATGCTCAGATTGGCTTCTGCTCCTCAAAAGACTATGCACCTTGTGCGTGTGTGTGTGCACATGTTCGTGTGTGTGAGCATAAGCTTGTGTAAAATTGTGTTCAGAGAGTCATGTTACAACATCCTCAGGCATTCCCATTAACCTGAGGTGGTTTAGCCTACAGGCGTTTGAGAGAAAAATTCAAATCCCACAAACTCGTCCAGGCATAACAAGACTGCACTGCAACTTTCTGGCCTGCATTTGTAGAATAACTATTTCACACAGCTCTCATAGATTTCAATGTGAGCAGTGTCTGTTCAGTGCTTGTGAAAATGAGACCACATGAATTTATCACAGCATGACAAGAATTCAACCCACTGTAATATGAGAGGTCCTTCTGAGGTGCAAAAGGCCAATAAAATAGGCTTAATTTAAACAAATGCTGCAAGACAATTGTTCTGCAGTTCCCTGAGAATGATCCTTTCATCACTGACACTAGAGATATTTCTCAGCGGGAAAAACTCTAACTTATTTTTATTCTTTTCATTGTGAGTTAGCAAGAACCTGAATTTCTAATAGTAAGCTGCCAAAATCCCTAGATTTAAGGGAGAATTTTATTCATCATTTCGTATATATGAAAGAACAGCTCCTGCACAGAAGAAAAAACCCTATGATTTTAGATATCTTCACAGAATTATTACGGATGGAACAAGATTATCATTAAGAGATGACTGACTTTAAAAACAAATACAGTGTATTTTAAGAATTGGTTTACTGGAAGACTTGAATCTTACATAAAACAACATGATACTTACAGGTGTCATCCTAGTGCAGTTAGTATTGTAAAACCAGCAGCTAAACATTCAAAGCAGAAAAAATATATCCCTTTCTAGTCAAAGCTCTTAGGGTGATAAATATTTTGGAAGTGATTATACATTTGCCAAGAGAGTTTGTTTATTTAAAGCCATTAAGGGAGAGTACAGCTGCCCGTGGATATTAAGATTTATCTCACCTGGTTTTAGACTGTTGCACTAGAGACATCCGTTTTTGAGCTAATCACTCTGAGCTCTTTTTGAAATTGTTGAGGATAAACGGGCACTTTGTGTGATGTATGTGGCCTGTTTCAGACATCTACCTCAGGATGAGATGAACTATATCTTAGAAGTGTTTATTTTTCTCCATTTGCTGTAAAAATGACGATAAGGACATTAAGCTACTGTCTAGTTTAAACAAAAGGAATGTCTACAGTTTGGTGGGATGTCACTTGTAAAAAGTAAAGTTAAACTTAAATCCAGCAAGGTTGTCAATATCCTAGAGAAGGCCCACCTCATATATCTGACCTTGGTGCTACAGTCTAATGAGCCCGGCTAAGGATTCAGACACAGTAGCAGACTAGGCATACAAAATGGTACACTTGAAAGCATAATAGAAGCAAATGTTCATTCTTGTTCTTAGAAAAAAATATTTAATAACCTAATGCCACTGCCATTCAGAAAGTTGGGAAGGGTCCTATGGTACCTTGACCATCGGGCAAGGAGCTACTAGTTCATCATAAAGTCCAACTTGTTCTTGATGTATGGATGACTAAACCCTGCTTGGAGACTCTCACTCAGTAAATGTTCTTTCATATCTACTTTGATATACAGGGTAAGCTTAGGAAAGATAGAGTCACTTTTGGTTTGAGACTTTTACAGGTTATTTGCTGCTTTAACTGAAATCGTATCTATGCTATTGCAGTTCATTGACATTCAATTCTTAATCATACATCATCAATTGCTGATATGGTTTGTCAGCCGAGTTTATATTGTATGTAGTAATTGTTATTATGACAATTATTTCATTAACTTTGTTTACTTTTTATGATACACTACTTTTGATCATTCTGTTTACTCCAACTAGACAAGAGGCCATTAATTGTTTTGTCTCACGAAAGTGTATTGCAAGGTATGCAGGCTTCCTGACTGGCTAACTTTCACTCTACCATGTATTTTAAAAGAAACAAAGGTGGTTAATAGCCATCCCCCCAGCCTAGTCTGCATGGTTTCTGTCAACCCATAACACAGATCTCATTGAGCTAGTCTGACGGTATGAGCATTCCCTGTCCAAAATTTAAAAAGACAAGCTATGCAGCAAAGATATTCTCAATATTTATCAAGTAATTTACAAGTACACACCAAATAGTGTAAAGCACCAATAGATGCTTCAGCTGCATGAACACCCAGTTGAGTCCCAAGTGGGAATAACCTAAAGTGAGATTACTTTTTACTCAGCTGTAGAAGATGCAGAGGCTGCACTAACGCACAAGTACGTGTACTTGAAATAGATTAACCTTAAACTCATGTTTGATAAGATTCATTTTGCTAGACCGGCCATAAATGGAGTGATATGATTCAGCGTTGCTGAAGCTTTGATATCAGCAGCTATCAACTTGAACAGGGGGGAACAAGGGCACAAAGCAAATGTACTGACCCAGTCTTACCATTCAATGCTCACCATTCATGTGTTCAGTATTTTTGGTATTTTCAAATGCACAAGTGGCAGTGACATGCCCTCATTCTACTTGTTTTTAAAAGAACTGAAGCAAATAGCTGCCCTTACTGACCCCGATTCCTTTTCGCAGGCAACAATATAAAATTTGTAGAGGTTTTTTTCATTAACTACAGCAAGAATGCATTCTTTGGATTTAGTCACCAAATTAGGCAACTGATTTATATCGTGTCCTAGAATACCATAATATATAGAATAGAGTATTATGGTAAAGAAGACAGAAGAAATAATCCAGTTAAAATTTAAATGTTTTAGAGCTGTGATTTTTTAATAAAGCAAAAAATAAGCAAAATTCCAAATAATTTTAAATAAATGCTACAAATGTCATTCTATTTGAAAGAAGTTGGTTTATCTCTTGGGGGGTTCAAATACTTCTTAGGCTAGATCAGTTTTCAAACAAAACCTGCTGGTTTAAAAAGAGAAGTCAAATGTGTTGCTTTGCATATATTGAACTGAAATGGTCACCATTTCTGATACAAATTATTTATTTAAATATATTAAAAATGCTTTCCTTTTATGCGATAAGGAAGTTGTCAGATACTTGAATTTGCAATAATTTCAACCTTCTGTCCTGTACAATGCTCTACTTGTACTTCACAGATATACTTTACATAGACTCATGGTATTTGCTTAAAAATCCAGAAACTTTGCCAAAAGGCGTTACATTAGCTATGGAAAGAAAGAACATGTGGATAGTTCAAAGTATACTTTTTCTTGGTCCAAGTAGTATGCTAAAATAATCTAGAGTAAATACTATATTCTCACTAACACTGATTCAGAAATAAATTGTCATACTTTAAGACAAGATTATCTTGATTAAAAATAATATATGCTATGTGGAATCAAAATTTACATTTAAATGCCGTTAATCAATGCAATGTGAGATAATGCAAGTTCAGCAATATTCAGAATGAAATATCCTGGCTCAATAGTTTAATTAAAGTCACACTTGCATTGGCTGCTCTTTAATCTTTGTTCTTTGACATTTACTGAAATGTCAGCAAAAGGATGATGGAAGACTCACAATAATTAGAAAGACAATAAAATAAAAGAAAAAATAAATAGATGTGCTAGAGCAAAATTAATACGCGTGCTGGGATTATGTGTTTTTCCTCCAGAAATGGGAAGGTCACTAGATTTTCACTGTTCCACAGTCTCAAACAGCCTCTGGTATGGAGAACTGTGGTGCAAGGACTGTGAAGTGAACCACTAAGTACACTCTGAAGCCCAAATACAGTCCCAAGTTTCTAATAAGGCTAGAGAAGTGGAAAAGGAAGCTCCTTTGCAAAGAAACTCCAGTATCTGAAGAAGCTTTATAACTTTGCAGACAACTCCAATCAGCTATTTAAGACTTTCCCCACACTTTTCATGCAATGGATCCATACCTTTTCCACAGACTCTCCAGTGGCTTTTGCTGCTATAAAATGGAGCTGGTTTTGTATTGAAACTATTCACCTACAAAACCACAGAAGACAGCAATGAAAAAAATATTGCTAACTTGAGGAAACAAAACCAGAATTAATCAGGGGATGATTAATATGAGAAGTCTAGAAACACATATTCAGACTTCATCAAGCAGGAAACAGTATGCTGAACTGAAGAGGTAGGCTTGTCAGAAGAAAGCCCAATTCATTCCACAGGTACTGTAGTTGTGCAACAGAAAGGTTAGCAATGTGCATTCTAGTAACTCTTATATTTGGATTATTGTTGTTCAATTATTCTTACAACGTAAGACATGTATCCATATAGCTCCAAGGCAATCACAACTTCAGAACTAGAAAAGCAATCCATAGAACTCACTAAATCCAACAGAAAAATTAAAATCAGAGTAAAGCTGTGTGTTTTTTTTCTGAGAGATCATTCTAGACCCCATCTCTATCAGGCTTTAAATAGGAAAATACGTGCCTTCAAAAAAAACCCCAAAACCTGTTGGGGGCATTTGAGGAAAGACAGCTGGGAAGTTACAAACCAGAAGCTCTTTTCCACCAGCACCAATGGGAAATACTGGACATAATTGTAATGTCTCTTTAAAATAGCTAAGGTAACTAGATAAAGCCACCAAGTGAAGACCAACAGCACAAAGAAGTGAAGGTTACAAAGAAAGTACTGAAGAAGAATTTTATCTAAAGACCAGAGTTGTCATCACAGCTTAGAGGGAAACACAGGCATCTTGTACAGAGTTGTGGAAAGGACTGGTTTACACATTGTGGATGGATGGATGGATGGATGAGCAAATCAACAAGTAAAGCTGCTTAGGTATCTCAGTAAAACTCAGCATTGCTGTATGATGCACTGAGAAGGAGCATGGTGACTAGCAATCTCTAAAAGAAAAAAATAATTTAACATTTACTATAAACATAAAATAACCTGACTACCATTGCTGAAACTGTAATCTTGATAAAGGACAGCTCCACGAGAATATGTCAGCTATTATTAAATGTCTTGAAATTAGGCGCAATCGTTCCTTCCTGAGGGCTAACCAAATTCTTTTCAGATTCTTTTTGTATCTTTGTGTCGTTGGGGAAAGAGGAAAGTGATTTAGAGACAAATTCTAAGTCAGTTTTCCTTTCATTTTGGCAGTTTGAATTTAATAGGAAGATTATGCAAGTCTCACTGCCTTTTCCTTCCATCTCATGTCAGCTGGAGTGGAAGAGTTTGCATTATTCAAGGTCAATTAAGCCATGCAAATGCATTCTAAATGATTTTTTAGTAGTAATAATAACTCTCTCCTTAGAAGGATGTGCTGAATTTGTTAAAAAAAAATTAACTGACAATAAAAATGCTGTAGGTGTTTCAGAATTTTATTCTCTGCTCAAAATAACAGAATAGATGTATGAATATTATAGTCTTGAACTGGTAGTGGTATAGGTTTTAGGTACAAATTCCTCAGAAACTTGATCCATAGCTCTATCCTTGGAGCTACAGTGATGTAAGTAATAAAAAAAAGGTCTCACATCCTGCTGCTTGCATTTCAGAAGAATTGTGTGTTTATTTAGTGATCAAATTATAGCAGTTTTTTAGCTTGAAATAAGGTTTTCAAAAGCATGCTCTGATGACATTCAGTCCTGAATGCAAAATATGAAAAAACTGAGATGTGTAATCTATTAATGTTTTTAAACTCTTAAACCTATGTATTTTGATAAACATTGCTTGCAATATAGACTGGGTTTGAAAAGTCAGTTCTCAAAGAAGATGGCTTTGCCAGTATAAATGTACCGTTGCATATCATTACATCATGAGAAAACATTCCTAGTCAATGGGATTTTTTAAACCCAATAAAATTACACTTCCCATATAGCTTAGCCCAACCCTCTCTCCTCAGAGCAAAGACAGGTATATTGACCAAAGTTTGAATAGTGCGACCCAGCATAACAAGGGGCATGTCTGTCACACTGTGAAGTCAAGCTCTTGAGTATAAACTCAATCATGTTGTGTTCATATTTAATAAACATCGTGACTACATAGCAATTACACTTGCAGTTACATTGACACAGAGTTTCTCCTGGAGGATCACAACTGACTGCTGAAAAAGGTAAGGAAACCACTTCAACCTGCTGCTTTGCTGTATCTGACATTATGAACACATCTAGTCCCTTTCAGAACAAAAGGGTTATATGTTTAGGCTTAAAACCACTGAAGACTGTTTGAATAAAAGTTTGACCTTCCCTTGACATGGCCAAGTTATAGCACAGAGGAATTGCCCATCTGAAACCAGTTAACCATGGACTTCCACCTATTCCATTCCAGTACAAACCAGGAGTAAATAAGCAACAGAGAACAGGCCAAAGAGAAGGGATCACACAGAAATACACCGCTCCCATGCAGGAGGGATACACCTTCCAGGTGAAACAACAGCCCAACTGCGTGATCAACTGCCTCTACTCCATACCAGCATAAAAGAGCATTTCAGAAGGAGCTGTGGATACAGTCAGGGTCTTCCTTCAGGTGGGAGGCAGCAGGTAGCTACTTCATCCCACCCATGGCTGCCAGGTGATAGGAATGCAATGTGAATCACTCCTGAAAGATACAAGCATCTGCATTTTAATTATTTTCAGTGGCTTATAAAGGTGCCCATTTCTCTTCACCAAACACATTACATTGTAGAACTGTACCCTGAAAAACTATCTAAGCTAGAAGTGCATTCAGCTCAATCTTTTTAATAAAAATATGACATCGAAAGCCATTTCTTGGGGAACAAACATTAGGAATTTGGGGTGTGGGGTGGTTTGGGTTTTTTTAGTAGAATGTATTGCATTTTTCTTTGAAAAGTATAGTAGAAAGATAAAATGAAAGCCATTCATTTTATATTGCTGAGATTTAGATGGAATCTTCCATGCTGATTAGATATTTAACACAAAACACTTGGAAATTACACCTCTTCTCAACACTCATTGTATTTAGCCCATGTCCCCTTTAATAGAGATCTAACAATATTTACCACATATTTATGTTAAAATCACAGATCCAAGGATTCATTCACAACTCCCTCTTTTATGCAATTATGATGTTTGTGAAAAACGCAGATGCCTCATTGAATGTGCACATTTAAAATGATGTGATTGTATTCACATCTGTACAATATTTAAAGCCATATAATACATATAAATAGAGCCCTCAAGCTACTATGAAATGCCTAACACCTGGCAGATGAGATAGCGGCTCATAGTAGCTTAAATACTGTATTTTAATTCACTTTTCTGAGGCAGTCAGGCTATGTAATTGCTAAGTCAGAAAGTTGAAAATATGGCTGCATAAAACATTCCCCTTCAGATATAGCTGACAGAACGCACAGGTAATGTTTAAACACTTGACGTCTTATGTCTTAACAGATGCTTCCTTCATCTTGATTACTCTTTTCCGTTTCTTTTTTCATGCCCTTTTGCATTCTGATGCCGTCTACCTGGCCAATTACCTAGTATCCCCTCATTCAGTTTGATTACTCTTCCATTCCCCATTACGTTTTTCCTCACTTTACTTCATTTTGTTCTGACAGTTTCATCCTGTACTTTCCACATTCCTTTGAGTATGCTTGATGGAAAATGAGTGCTTTTATTCTGTATTACCACCTGGGTCTAAATTACGGTTGCATCTCATGAATGAAGCCAGGCCGCCTTGTCATTTGGAGTGGCCATGTCAGATGGTCTCACACTGTGACCGCAAGAAGTAGATAAAGAGGAAGTTCTGTGCATCTGCTCCAGACTGAAGTAGGAAGAAAAGGAATGACAACTTGATCTTGTGTGTTTTCCACAGTCTCAACTGTAGTTCTATATAGCTTTTCCTGCTACCTATGATTTTTCATATAACTAAGCAAAATATGAGAACAAATATCACTAACTCAGCAGAAGGGCTTAGGGGAGGACGTGAATCTGAAGAAAAACATGGTCTACAACTTGATACGTGGAATATTTACCAGGTGTTTACGTTATAAGACAAGCAAATGGTAATGTTTTAAACAGTTTCAAATGTGATTCTAATTTAGCTCATTAAAGGTGAATGAATAACTAAATTAATATTTTAGACCAGGAAAGGTATAAAATATTCATCACATTATGGTATTTCTACATTATTGTGTGCCAAATATAATACAATCAGAGCGCTGGTGGGTATGCTACATGCAAGAGCCCTATGTAGCTGCTATTCATTCCTCAATAGTGCTGTAGGACAGATACTGTGGAGTTCATATTAGAATCTCATCACTGAGCCATTTTTTTCCTAATGGAAAAGCTTTAATGAAACTGTGCCTGTTGGAAAAACGCCAGGTTTTCAAAAATGAAACATTTCAGTCAAAGTAAGTCAGCTTTGACATAACATCCACTGGGAAAGAAGGCAAACCGTGTTAATAATTTAAGAGCTTGACTTGAGATGTCAGCACAGGTACTTGACTATCACACATTGGTATGTCTGAGGTTTTGGGGTTTTTTTTAACACTTGTCTCATCTTATTTCTCTTCTATATTCCTCTTCTCTGCCTATGAAAATCAACTTCTATGCACACTCACACACACAGACACTTGTTAAGCCTTTTTTCTCAGTCCTTAAGAAAGATGGGGGGAGAACTTGAAAAGTTGAGTTTCACAGTACAGAAAATATATGAAAGATCTTCCAGAGTTCTTTCAGAAATCCACACCACTTCTATTTTAGAATATTCTCCCAGTGGCTACCCAGTGCTGAAAACTGTATTAGCTTAACAAGAAAACAGCACAGTCTAATTCTATATGCATAAAATTGTTCCATTGTTCCTGTAGGTAAAAGCGTTGCTTTTGAGCATGAAGTACTGCAAGCGCGTAGCATACTGGGACGGTGCTTCTGGCAGCAGTCTTGCAAAGAATTCTACCTATAGCATTCTCTTGTTTGGATTGGGGATAGTATCTGCTACATATATGATTCTTTCTTTGCATATGTTTTACAATAAACAGTTGCTAGCTGCCTGTCAGTTCAGATATTCAGAAGAAATACATATATATATGTATGTTAAGTAGTAACTGTTCTGTTGTTTTCTCTTACTATTTTAAGTAGCATATTCTAATAAAGTGGTTTGTAAAAGCTTTACCCTAAAAGATCTGTGTTATTCCATAATGTGGATTATCACCCATTAAAATAATTAAATCAATCACCGAAACTACAGTGGAGTTTGTGTCTGTATTTGTATGTGTGCACGATAGTTATAAAAGAAAGCATCCATTTATAAAAATGGGCCATTTGGGTGATTAAGCAGATGTGCTCTTTGCCCTATATTGGGACAAATTTCTAAAATGAACAGTCATCTGCTTTTGCAGATGGAGAGCTCTGAGGGAGGATTAGCACTTTCCCATTGCTCATTGTAAACAGCCTCAGCCCCAGAGAAGCACAGAATGATCTCCAGTGACTAACTGCAATCATACGAGCAACTTACTATAAAATGAATGTCTCTGAGCACGCAGTAACCGGCCTGTATGGTATGTGCATGCACAGAGTAACAATCTGAATGAATTTTACACATACAGGCAATACAGACTTTCCATTATTGTATTTAGTAAGAAGCAGCAAAAGCAGTTTATGGTCTTAAAGTGCATTACTTAATTGTCATTTATTTTCCCACTTGTAAAAAGAGGAAGAAAACCCCATGCAATTAGTCCAGGGAGCATTGTGATACTGAGAAATAATTGAGTTCTTAAAATGATGGCTATTGAGCCAGGGAAATAAATCTTATAATCACCGAGGTAGAAGGAAATGCAGCACAAATGAGAAAGGATTATCAATCTGACACTCTACTGTCTGATCACTAGGGCACAGTTGACACTAGTTCGTATTACAGATAATCCCAGAGCCACAAGTGGTAAGATGTCAATTACAGTCAGTTTGTCCAAAACCAGAAAGTAACTCTCCAAAAATACGTAAGAAATATATTGATGCTCTCACTTGAAGAATTAAGACAGTATGCAAAGACTGAGCTGCCAGAACAACCAAATAAAACCAACCCGCATTACACCACTTTTTGGGGTGAATTTATAGTGCATTTGCCTAATGAAAACAGTATTGCATACTTCAGAGTAAAGCCAGGGATTAAGGAAGACTACATTTAATCCTCAAGGAGTTTGGAATGTTCTTATTGTAAATTGTAGTACTGGCCTTATTCTTCTCACTGTGGATGCTCTGCAACCAGCTGGGTTGAAAATTGCAAACACTCAAAATTACTGTTGGAGTCCCTTTGCTAGAATACACACACAGAAGTATAGGGCTAATGGTTTTCTGGAAACCCTGGGGAATATGTTAACATTTCTGTAGCTGACAAAATCTGTAGAGCAACAATAGCAAAAATCAAGATAGTTGCTGAAGATTTTATCAAACTAACTTGCCAAATTTATTGCAAGCTGGTAATTAGTACACAATGAGAGGGTACAATATGAATTATAGCTTTACATTAAGAAATTAACAAAGCCATCAGCACAAATATTATAAGCAAACAAAACAGAAATGGGCAACAGAGGCTTCTATCTATTATTTAAATTCGATACTTAAAAACCTTTTGCATGAGCAAACTTTCCTTCCTTACTATTTTTTTCCCTGAACACGTTCATTTCTTCAAAAGAATTAAATAAACACATATAAATGGTAACTGGTGTATATATTATTTAAATAGCCGAGCACAGATTTGGATAGCCTTCTAAAAACTCTAATAAAAAAGAATGTGATCCACTACAATTAATGCTTATTCAGCAGCATCAGAGTTATGACTACTAACACTGCACATTAAAGAAACTACAGCAGGTAGACATAACAAAGTAGACTTTTAAAGTGATAGATTAATTTAAAACTAATTACTTGAGAGAAGATTCAGAACTACATATATGAATACAAGCGAAATTCTTCAAAAGCTTGTACAGATGAATGTCACAAAACTGTCAGCTAGGAAAATACACTTAGCAAGAAGATAGGGTAGGAAGGCTCTGCAGAGGGTTCTAGACAGGCTGGATCAATGGGCCAAGGCCAATTGTATGAGGTTCAACAAGGCCAAGTGCTGGGTCCTGCACTTGGATCACAACAACCCCACCCAATGCTACAGGCTTGGGGAAGAGTGTCAGGAAAGCTGCCCGGTGGAAAAGGACCTGGGGGTGCTGGTCAACAGCTGCCTGAAGATGAGCCAGCAGTGTGCCCAGGTGGCCAAGAAGGCCAACGGCATCCTGGCTTGTATCAGGAATAGTGTGGCCAGCAGGGGTAGGGAAGCGATCGTCCCCCTGGACTCGGCATTGGTGAGGCCGCACCTGGAATGCTGTGTTCAGCTTTGGGCCCCTCACTACAAGATAGACATTGAGTTGCCGGAGCATGTCCAAAGAAGATCAATGAAGCTGGTGAAGGGTCTAGAGCATAAGTCTTAGGAGGAGCACCTGAGGGAACTGGGGGTTGTTTAGTGTGGAGAAGAGGAGGCTAACCTCACTGTCTACAACTCCCTGAAAGGAGGGTGTAGTGAGGTGGGTGTTGGTCTCTTCTCCCAAGTAACTAGCAATAGGACAAGAGGAAACAGCATCAAGTTGCCTCAGCACAGGTTTAGATTGGGTATTAGGAAAAGTTTCCTCACCAAATGGGTTGTCAAGCATTGGAACATGTTGCCCAGAGAGGTCGTTGGGTCCCCATCCCTGGAGGTATTTAAAAGACATGTAGATGTGGTGCTTAGGGACATGGTTTAGTGGTGGACTTGGCAGTGCTAGGTTAACAGTTGGACTTGATGATCTTAAAGGTCTTTTCCAACCTAAACAATTCTATGATTCTAAGTTCCAGCATTTTGGACCTCCTTGTTTTATAAACCAGCCATTTTTCTGTTTATGAAGGGTATTCTAAACAGAGTGCTCTCTTTTTGCAGGAAAAAGCCAAAACTCCTAAAAGACTGATGAAAAGAACCAGAAAATGCACTTTTCCTCTAGAAAAAGTAGGGAGAAAATGCAATACAAATAATCCTTCCCTAGAATCCTTTGACCGGTATGAAGCTGGTAGCACTTATAAGTCCATTTGGCGGCCAAATCTGAAGCAAAGGCGGAAAGGTGCTATCAGAAGCTACAGACATACAAACACTCAGGTATCTGACAGGTCTGAAGGCAGACTCCTGAGTCCTACTGCTAAATACATTCTTATCTTTTTTTCTGACAACACAAAGAGATGTGGCGGGGACCTCCTGGAGTAAGACTTTGTGAAGTGTAGCATTATCTGAGATCACATACAAGACTGGTGAGAAGATGCTGGAAGTAATTACTGAGCAATTTTACTTGTGGTTTGAATCACTTTTAATCAAAGACTTCATAGCAGAAGAATTCTTTGACTGAACACAGTCAGAAATACACACACATATGTTCTGTTTTAAGTGGTTTCTGTATTAAAAACATGCTTTCTTCAATAATGTATTGGTATGCTACCTTGCACTTTGTGATATGCAACCTCTGTTCACTTTGAAATCAGTGATAAAAATCCTTGTGCTTCCAAACAAAATATGATTTAAGCAATTACTACATGCTCTAAAAATCCCATCATACCAACAGGGTCTATAACAAAAGCCACAGGGCCTCACTTTTACATAATACTGGGGCATAGCATCTCCATAGACACATATCTGTGCTCTCCTCCCTTACCTGTCCCTGGATATCTATTCTGATCTGTATATGCAGATCATTTACTTTTTACCTAATTCTTCTCTTAATTTGGGGGCAGCCTTTACTTAGGCTTTATATAAAGCCAGAAGTGATCAAACTAGGGAGAAACAAAGCTTCATTAGGGAGTAGATGCATGCAATAAAATCTGGTTTGTAAGGTTATCTGTTCTTCCCAGCAGAGTAAGGTCTAGAGATCTCTGTCATGTTCCAGATTCCACTGCATTACACCTTTCCGCAAACAGACCTGGTCACCTAGGTTGGGACTAGCGATATCCTCCAGACTGTAAGGAAGCCATTACTTTTATAGAACAGAAAGGAAACATGTACCTAATCGGCTAATCAGCACTTGGTTGGGGAACACAGTAATGCTTGACAAGTCATCAGCTTTTGATAGCCTTTGCACATACTAACATGAAACTGCCACATATTCAAAGGAGTTCTCTTAATATTTTAATTTTTGTCCATTGATGAATGTCTAGTTTCATCCCCTGATAATTCCAGCCACTTCAAGTCGAATTTACACAAGGGTTAAATTTGGCCTTATGTGTTCTACAGCTTGCAGTGAGAATGACCCACCTTTTCTGGCATTTGCTGTATTGTATAGAGAAGCATAACTTTCTTCTCTTTTGGGAGTCTTTTGAACTTGTATAAAGTAGCTATTCCCAAGTGATTACTTCCTTTCTCAATTGATGCAACAAAAGATCATCACATAAAAAAAGGAGTCCCACGGTGATTTTTCTTCTGAACACACAGGCAATGCTGAAAACATAAATGCACATGTGCAAAAGCTCTCATCTCTTGCCCCTTTTGGATACCTATTAGCTCCACAGGAAAGTAAAGGAAAAGGAGCGTATTAAAGCTTTCTGCATCATCAGGGTGAATCACTCTTTTCACTTTTATTGTTGCAAGGATGCCATTGATAAATGGAGAAAAGGATGAACATACCTGTAGTTCTTCAAATTGTTACAGTTTAATGTAAAGTCTAGAAGAAAGTCTAAAGGGAAAAAAAAAAAAAAAAATCACATCCACTTACTAGTGAGTGCAAGTTGCTACTTTTTCCTGCCTTTCTATACCACTCCATATAGGAAAGCAAATGTCTTTCAGGCTTCTTCTCCTTCCTTTTCCCACCTGGGAATCTCTTTGGGTTTTTGATGATGATGAGTTCTGTAAATTCATGCCTAGAAACAAGCAGAATACCTGTTAAAAATGTGGTTGAGTGGGTAGAGCTTTCTTTACTGAAAACTGTATCTAAGTATCACCTACATTCAGTCTCACGCGAATGGGGAAATACATGCAGACCATCTGACAGTGTCTCCATTTCTGTGCATGCTGTTCACTAGAAAACTTTAGATTACATCTGACATTTTCCAAAAGATATCCTCTCAGTATACTAAAGTAACTGTAAGGAAACCAAACTTAATTCAAAGACCTTCATAGGCCTTTATTATTCAGTAAAACACCTTAGTCGGCCATCAGCCTGGCTTCAGATTGGATTAGAGCCACCTCCTGCCTTCAGGTCCATACTATTAATGTTACTTGGGCATTTTAGGTATTCATTTAACTGTAAAATTCACAAGTAATCCCTGAAGCTGTGACCGCCTTCAATGAGCTGACACTTACAGAACCAAGCTTCCTCTAGTTTATTCTTACTCCTCAAGCTCCAGTTTGCATTTCTTTCTATTCAGTGGCCTGTGACAAGTAAAAGCAGGGAGGATGGTCCAATCTGTAGTCCCACAGGCTGTGCATTTAGGACACCTTCATAGCTAAGGGATGTGGTGAGTCCCTTCTCCCTCGCATTGGGTAAATTCTATCGCCCGGTTTTCTGCTTCTTGGGCAAGTTTTCTAATCAATAGGTTGCTTTATAAGAGCTGGGAAAACCTCTTCCCTTGCTACGTTTCAGGTCGAACTCGATGCTATTTGTCAGTGTTCGCTTTGGCTTGAGGATCACAAGGCCTAATGGATTTGCTCTTTCAGCAGATTTAAAGAGGTTTAAACTTTAGAAATTACAGTTTAAGTGCCTATTTCTTACATGACCTTAAGCATCTATCAGCTAGAGCTGTAAATTTTTGGAGCATGTGCAGCAATATAGCTTTATTTACCAACTGCACACAGACATTTCCAGACCAGAACACCTTCAACTGCAGTAGGCTGAATTGAACCTAGACACCTCAATCTCACCTAATTCTTCATTATTTGTCACAGTGGCCATCAGAAGAAATACTCCTATATCAGGATCTACTTGTAAGAAGTTCACTTTCTACAGTAACAGAAGAATAAATTAGACGATTTCTTTCTTCAAATGTAAGCCTCTTTGTGTTTGAAAATTGGTGACAGATAAACATGAAAAAACAATGTCTCAAGCACAACTTTACCCATAATTTATCCATAATTTATTAATTAATTCAGCAAAATAGTAATGTATATATTATTGATATGATATGTCAGCTTGTTTTCCACCTTGGCAGAAAAAGAGATAGATTTGGTTTATCCAGCTGAACTGCAAAGGTTAAAGCAGTATCCAGCAGATATCCTTCAGATTAATAAAATTATCCAGGTCTTAAAGGAAGCTGCAGATTTCTGATTTAAGATCAGAGTACAACAGGACATTAAAAAATACTTTAAAATGGCATTTGTAGTGCTAAGAAATATATGGATCAGTTCCAAGATTTCTGGACATTTTAGCCATACCCTGATAGGCATGGTAAAATGAGGCAGGATTAAACTATTCTTTCAGATACAAAAATCAAATAATCAGAAGTGTTATCAACTCTACTTTTCTCATCAGTACATGAAAAGCTAAATGCCAGCATTCTTCTAATAATCAGCTACACACCTGCATTTGAGATGTCAGCTTAGTATTGGTAATTTTATCAATTGTTATCCCCTGTCTAAACTGCCTGTAGTGAAGAAGGTGACTGAGAAGTTTATGTTAAACAGCTGTTATGCCATCTGGCATCTTTGACTTCCACGACCCTTTTCAATCTGGCTTTCAGCCTAGGTAAGGTACAAAGACTACATTGGCTTAATTGGTCCATGATCTCCTCTTGGCAAAATACAGAGGTCAAGTTTCTGTGCTGATTATTGTAGATTTGTCAGCAACCTTTGTTAACATGAACCATTAAGTTTTGTTGACTCATCTGCAGACACTGGCAAGGATGGCCAAAAATCAGTGTAGTGACTCTGGTCTCTCCTCTCCAGGAGGTCTCAGAGGGTGATGTCGGACAATTGCTCATCTGCCCAAAGGGCTCTCACAAGCAGGTTTTTCATCATTCCACTCTGTTGCCTTTCTTGTTCAATGTTCACGTGCAGCTTCTCAGGGACAAAGCAAGACTGAGGTTGTCATTTCATCAAAATGCATGCAACATTTACCTTTGTTCACTGCGCTTTTTCATCTGATGCAGATGGTCAAGTTGACCCATCTCCCAGCACTTGACTAGTCTGGAGATCAAGGCAGGCAGACTGGCTTTAATTCTACTTGCACTACCTATTTATTTTTAAGCAAGCTACTAGTGAGTGTGGGAAAGCAGAAAGTGAGGTTGGCTTGGAATCTGTAAGTCACAGCTGTAGGTTTAAAGTTCAAAGGAATTATTCGGCTTGGTTATATAGAAAGGCTACTCTCAAAAGAGCAAGACAGCTGCTAATTATACCGTTTGAAATGATGAGAAATTAAAACAATTTCTTAGCCCACAAGGAGTACTTCAGTCCTGAAAATGTGACTTTAGCTATTTATCCTATTACCAGACTTTTCATACCATTCTAAAATACGTATACTATATTAAGGTCAAAGTAGTAGTGCATGTTGGCTTTTTTCATTAATATACACACATATATTACGTGTATATAATACACATAAGCCACTCTCCATAATATTTGAAAAGTCATGGCAGTCTGGTGAAGTCCCTGGTGACTGGAAGAAGGGAAACATTGTGCCCATTTTTAAAAAGAGTAGAAAGGAGGACCCTGGGAACTATCGACCTGTCAGCCTCACCTCTGTGCCTGGGAAGATCATGGAACAGATCCTCCTAGAAGCTACGCTAAAGCACATGGAGGACAGGGAGGTGATTTGAGAGAGCCAGCATGGCTTCACCAAGGGCAAGTCCTGCCTGGATAACCTAGTGGCTTTCTATGAAGGAGTGACTGCATCAGTGGACAAGGAAAGAGCAACAGATGTCATCTGGACTTATGTAAAGCCTTCAACACAGTCCCCCACAACATCCTTCTCTCTAAATTGAAGAGATATGGATATGATGGGTGAACTGTTTATNCAGGGCCTGTTGTGACAGGACAAGGAGCAAGTGTTTTAAACTAAAGGAGGGGAGATTTAGACTGGATATAAGGAAGAAATTTTTTATGATGAGGGTGGTGAAACACTGGAATAGATTACCCAGAGAGACGGCAGATGCCCCATGCCTGGAAACATTCAAGGTCAGGTTGGACAAGGCTCTGAGCAACCTGATCTAATTAAAGATGTACCTGCTCATTGCAGGGGGGTTGGGCTAGATGACATCTAAAGGTCCATTCCAACCCAAAGCATTCTATGATTCTATATCCTGAATTGGCAAACCAGGAGTTTCATACTTGAAGCTGCTTATGAGCTATTAAATGAAGCATTAGACAGCACTGGCAAAGCAAAACTGCCAGTGATTATTTGCTAATAAAAAAAGATACTAAATGATTATGAGACATTCAGGCAATTATTCAATTATTTTAAGTTAGGTTACCAATAGTTCATTGCTGAAACAAAAAATACACCTGGTTGTTCACTGACCACTCTGCTCAGATAAAGCTATTACTGTTACCAGTCCTTTAGACTTCCTTCACAGAACTTGGAAATACCTTCACACCATTTCATAAAGCACATGGGGGAAAGCAGCAGTACCCAAGTCATATCACATTTGTCAGGTATGGCTATCCAATGAAATTTGCCATTTCTTTTGTAGAAGTATTCTATGCACATCACCATAGGAGCTAAGCAGTGATTAAACTTAGTAGTCTTAACATCTGCAGAAATTTCATATTGAAATCGGGGCACCCAGAAGCAGAGCTTTACATAAATATACAATCCACAGTGCAAAACCTATTTTTAAAATAATAAGTGAGCACACTGCAGATCATTAGATAGCATGCCCCAAAACAACTATCTCTATGAAAAGAATAAATTTAGTAGAAATAGATTTTTAGACTGTGCAGAAGACCCAACCTTTGCCTGTTTGGTGTTTTACCCACGTACCAGATCACATACATTCATTTTTACATTATTCTATGTGACCCAATGCTCTCATTTGTCCCCCAAAACCCTTTCTGCCTTGTTCCTCCTTGCAGATGGCCTATGTTATCAGTGTATATGAAGTGCCAAAGGATCCTGGAGAAGGTAAGGGCAGAGACCTCAGGATGATGCAGGAGGGCGTAAAACACAACAGAGGGTTTCTGGGCCCTCACGACTGCAGGATGGAGTGGTAACTGCCCAACCCCTCCTCCTCTTTAACTGTTCATCTCCTTCACTGTGAAAACCTGCTGCTAGGTTTTAATCTTCTCTAATTCAAGTATTATGAGATCCTTTGCTAGCAACATCTTAAAACCAAAAAAAATCTCACTTCTTCCTGTGAAATCTGGTGAATGGAAGCCAAGAAAATACTTTCAGGACTCAAGTCTTCTACCTGCTCAGACAAAAGAGACAGAAGAGTGTGCTTCCCTGCTCTTCCCTAACCAAACAATTTTATATGAGGAAATTGAAAGGGAAAGAGTATGAAGGTTCTGATTCAAAAGCTCACAGTCTATAAGAGGAAGACATTTTTGGTGCTCCTTGAACAATACAGATATTCAGATACAGGTGGCCAGAGGAATACCATTAGGCTACTCCTGTTTCTTGGGAAATTGCACACTAATGTCATCTGAGCAGCATCATATCCTTCAAAATCCCCAAGCCACTTGAATATCAACATACAGAGTTCATACATTTGACTTCTCAACAGTGGAGGTATTCAAGTTCGGAAGCATGACTGCAGCATGAAGATTCAAGGACATACATGAGTTCAGTCTGTTGAACTTGTCAAAACCTGCTGTATAAAACAAAACCACTATTCTTCCTCTACTCAAGGTTCTCGTATTTATTTGTGGCCATACTTAATTACAATACTTTAAATCCAATAGTAATCTATTTCTTCTGCTGAAAGTAAAGCAAGATCATGGTCCACATATAAAATATATTCATTTTCCTGCAAAAATGACACAAATGGGTATCCAGTATACATAAGATATGTATCAGAGAGTATATATGTGTGTTGCACACAATATAAAGATATTTCTAGACTTAAGGTGTAATTAAAATTGCATATTAAAACAATATGAAAATTTGGGCAAAACAAAGTTGTACACGAATACGAAAAAACCAGTTAATGTTAACGTAAAAGATTTCCAAATATGTACGAACAGACATGAGAGGTATCAGGTTGCTCCTGTTACTGATTCTATGCATTAATCATGAAGACATCATAAAAGCCTTTTAGTGACCAAGATGCCAGCTTGGAGAAAAGTGATTTTAGAAGATAAAGATTTACTTTTTCCTCCTGGTGTCACTACAGGGCTGAGTTAAGGTTGAGTGTCTCAAGTCTCTGCCACTGTAATTTAAATCAATTTCAAGACTTCTTTCTAAAATGCATTGCAAACATAGAAGAAAACCTATTGTATTCTTGCCTCTAGATTACTGATAAATACTGTTGCCTAAGTTCACATTTTTGAAAAGTCTTTTCTATATTAATCTGTTGAGGAACAACAAATACACCATCCCCTCTCCTCCCACCCCAAATTCCATATTTTCCACTTTATTTCTATTTATACTGGTATGTCTTTACAAGTAGGAAGAATAATTTACTCATTTGAAAGCTTGTTAATTAACTCAATAAATGTGTTTATTGCTCCTTTAAAGGATTCCATTGCACTATGTATGCACAGAAATCTTCAGTTTCCTGTAGCACTTTTGACCGAAGAAATCTCCACTTACATTTTCTCCTCATGAGTTCTATTGGATACTGTACACTACTTAGTCAATGTAGAAGCATAATATGTATCAACTGTAATTCTGAAAGCAGGTTTGGATGGACCTTCAGTTCAACATGTTCATAATGAAAAAACTCATACTCCCACTTACTTACTTGCTAGCATGCAGTTTTAAACTTTTACAGTTATCTTAAGCGACTAACTCATGAAACTTCAAAGCCCTCAGAAAGAAATCGAAGCAGGTTTCCAAGTCACTGACTGTATAACAAACACGAGAAACACAGCAAATTATAGTGATGGCTTGAATAATATTTGTTTTCTTAGTATTTAGACATATACTGCATAAATTAATTATTTCAGAGTTCTAATTAAAGACTATTAAGAATTCAAATACCTTTCTTTTTCTCTGGAAAAGTTTAAATTTTCATCGTACCATAAACATTCAAACTTTTATCCGTCCCTACTAAGAGAGGTGAATATTGCAGTGTGGAAATTCACTTTTCATCATAATAGCTGGTCAACTGTTCCAGTGCTGCAAAGTTGAATTCCAGAAGTCTCATCTACAACACAATTACATATCAAATTAATAAAATATCTCTATCTCACATAGATTTTCAATACCTAGCAACACAAAGTTAACTCAATTACAGTATTTATGACAGAAGTTGATGTCTTTTTTTTTTAAGTACTGACATTCACTGCCAAATATAAAGGAAGTTCCACCCCTCTTTGTAGACAGAAGGCCACACATTAACCTCCTACTTGCACACAGAAGCAGATGTTGCTATTACCTGAATGATAAAACTAATGGACTTGTACACAACAGAATGCAAGAAAAGGTGTGTTCCAAGGAAAAGCGAGGTGGAAAGGAGGCCTTGAACTATTATTCATGTTTTATTCTATTACATTGAACAATTTGTGTATATATGCTTATACTGATAGTATTTAATTCTTAATTGTACAGTTAAAAATAGTTGTTTATATTTTAACTAAGACTAACTTTTTTGTAACTGTAGTTTTAACTTTGTTTTTAGTTACCATTTCCTCCAAGAAATCTGTCTCCCTCTAAGGTAAGTTTTCAACAGGGGCTGCATCCTAGCAAGTCACCCTTTTCTCACCCCTTTTTTCATTAATATGTCCAAGATTATATGAATTAGGGACTTATGTTAGTGAAACGTTCTCTGATTTTAAAAACTGTTATTGCCTCAATGCCATACTCCACTATTTACATAAAAACCATATAGGCAATTATATCGTAGATTATATTTACACGGGAAATACTTTATACACATATAAAAATCCCGTAAGGATTTGGAGTGATAAAGAAAAGCACTGCTGTAAGACATATAGTTGTGACAAAACATCGCTACTTGATCTTCATACAAATCATTCATACATTCTTTGGGTCTCCTTTAAAAGAACCTCTGAACAGCCCAGTAACTTAGATGATTGACAAGACAGGTCTTTTGTTTGTCTCTTCAAATAATCTCAAGATCTACAAGCTCTTATAGATCACACTGTCTTCAAACCATTTGATATTAAGAAAACATGAGTTGCTCAGTACAAGCAGAAATTATAGCATCTAATGGGTACATCTGCCTTCCATAAAAAGAATAAAAAACATAACTAGAATATTCAAGGCAAAATGGATATAATGATTCATTTTGGAATCTCTTAAAAGACGGTAGCCTAGAGATCTTTAATATTTTGACGCCAAAATCCAGTTGCCTGGGAACAGAGTCATCCTAAGTAATCTCGGTATTTCATTTTATGAGGACTATCATGTTATTCAAACATAAGCACAAAAACAACTAGCTCCCATAAATCCCCAAAATAAAAAAGAAACACAGCTGGTCAGTACAATAATATGGCTTGAAAAGACTTAAGATTTCCTTTATGATAAGCTGCTTTACAAACATTACCTTAAAATTCAAGTCCCCTTCTGAAAACTGTCGTCTTCCTGATCCATGATAGTACTAATACTGCTATTAATCCACCTTAATATATTGTTCACCAACATGAGGCATTTCCACTTGCAAAAAGTAACCTTTTCTTCATGAGGAATTACCATTACCAAGCAAGTGAGAGCTTATATCAAATATTTAAATTGGCAAGTTGGCTTTAGTTTTGCTTCTCTAGTAAAGAATTATTTTAAAGCTCTGAGCTTATGTAGCCAAAACTAAGATAAAAGAAAAGCTAAGAAGAAAAACCCTTATGACTACTTCTTTTTTTTTAATGTAGTCTTTTCTTATTCCTAAACCTGTTCTTCCTAACCTATGCTACTCATAGATCAAATTTGGAATACCTGTAGTTAAGATTTACGTTTCCAGATTATAAATTTATAAAACTTTTTAAGATATTTGGATTCTTTGTTTAGTTCAAGATTTTAAGTTAGTAGTTGGGAGTTAATGAAATTTTCAGAGATCACCTGAAAGTATTTGTCCAGTAAGATCTCTAATGACTGGTTCACTGAAGCTGTACTGTAAGAAAATATTTCTTGCAGAAGTGGCATAAAAATGGATTATACAGTGTATTGGAAAGGACACTGCCTATATCAGAATAACCCTTCACTTGTTACCAACAATATTTCCTCTGCTAAGCACAGCCAACGCCTAGCAGGCATTCTTCAAGTCAAATCCCAATCCTCATACCAGTCAGATACTCCGGGTGGAGGGGCAGGAGGAAGAGCAATCCCTCTGGCTTCCATGGTAGCTAAGAAATAAAAAAGCCAATGAATATAACCATCGCCTTTACTGAATTGGACCTAAGGACGAAATAGCCAGGTGATCCATTGTGGAAGTGCAATGTATCATACATACTTCACTGTATACACTTTCATATTTTGTGTGTAATACACACATAAGGAACACTCGGATCAGAAGCAGAAGAACATTCCCCTCTATGTTATTCCTTTTCATACCTTTGCCATCTTCTCCTGGGACAGTTAAAAGGTGAGAAAAACTGCCTTTAAAGCAATATTTGGGTCTGCACTGAGTTTATCAGTGGCAGAAGCTGGAGAATATAGAATGCAAAAGCTCACACATCTGATAAGGTATGCAGTTTATGTGGGCAATAAATAAGTGTGGGTTTTTCTTTTCTTCTTTCGAAGTATTTCAGTGCTGTTGAGGGGAAAAAAAAAAAGCAGTTTGTATCTTTAAAGCAGTCAAAAGACTTTAATTAGCTCTGAATTAGAAAAGGGGAAATAGCACATAAATCAAGGTAGTGCTGTGAAATGTGTTTAGTAACATGTGAAGCACATCCAGTATCACGGGCTCTGTTCCTGCCTATTGTACAAAATCCTGAATTAGATACTCAGGTCCAAAATCATCTAAGATGGAAATATCAAGAGGGCTCTTCAGTATCTCACAGGTCTGCTGTATCCCATGAGACAGATTTCTTCATCGGATACAATTTCTAGCACATAATATGGCATGAAGCTATTATTTTAGATACATTGTTACACCTACCAGGGTACTCCAGATCCCACTGAAACCGATCAATAGGTCATTCAAGTGTAAATTACTGTAAACAGATGACAACACCGCAATCACCCGAAAATATTCTTCAGATTTCCTGACAATGGTGTTTTTTTAGACTGGCTGGGCATTAAACAAGCTGCTCTTCCTACAGTCAGGGAAACTTGAGAGTTACAAGTGGCAATTATTTTGGCAAAAGAAGAAAAGAAAACCTGGAGGCACAAGTAGTAAAAAATAGATATTATTCCCATGGAAAAAGAATAAAAGCTAACCAAGCCATAGAATACTTAAGGAGATAAAATATAATAAAAATAGCCTGTTGTTTATTACTATTTTCCAGTGGTTATGTAAATTTAATCCATAACACCCCAGTAGAAATAATTATTTAAATGCACAACTTGCCAAAACAAATTAAAATTTCATTAATACTTTGGGGTTTTGCCAAAGGAATATTAACTAAACAGTTTTATGTTTGTGGCACATGCACAAGATATTTTCAGTCTTCAAGTTACAGCATGATAGGGCAATAAACAGTATTTTAGCTAGTCATTTGTGTTGTACATGTTAATTAAAACAGACATGGATAAAGAAATGCTATTCTTGAGAAGAGGAAGGAAGAACATTTTCCCAAGTTTTACCCACCCAATGCACAGGTACTGTCCTCCTGCACATCTCTTCTATACTTCTCCATTTTAACTGCACTGATAGGACTTCCCCAGCTCCGCAATACTTTTTAAGTACCCTCTCAAGCTCTCTTTTAAATGTTTCTGTTTCTCTCTCATATCCTTCCTTTCTGCTTTTATCATAACTGTTAAGCTTGCTAGTATTTTAAGGGATTCTATCCTACAATATAACGGGATATGCGTGGTTTTATGCTTGAACCTCTTGCCTCTTCTCTTGCTTCACTTGGTTGTGACTGGGACAAGCCCCATAGGAAGGGGAGGCAGGTAAGACACTCTTTTTGGGTTTTGAATATAGTGCTTCAGCCTTCATGATTTAATCAACGAATCAAACATTTTTGTCTTAAGGTCACACAAATGACATCAGATTTTTTTTCAAAGAACTGAATCGTCTGCTTCTCAAGCACAACCAATCTACTACCAGGAAAAACAGGTATTCATCTGCTACACTTTTGTGTACACTCTATTTATCAATCACACATCTTCACATGGTTTCAGGTCTCAGCTGTGACTTAGACTTTTAGCTGTAGACCTGCAAAATTTTTTCATCTATCAACTTTACCGGTTGGTAAACTGAAATGATGCTACTTCTCTGGATTTTCTACCACTACTTTTAAAACAGAACTGCAGGATTGATGCTTGTTACAGTTTTAAAGCCAGCTTCCCAAAACTTTTTTGGAATTGCATTCTGTGCTTATTTTCCTTAGTAAGCTATGATTTATTGGCCAATTTTAACCCAGTTTGAGGAAAGGATAGAGATATCAAAAAGATAAAGTTTCTACAAGCTCTGTGAAAAATCAGGAGCAGTCCGAAAAACTGATACAGGGAACATACCCATATTAAATGTTTCCAACATGAAAAGGCAATCGTGACATCAATAGTTAGCTGTGTCTTCTGAGTGGCCAACATGAATGCATATACTTTTTAAGCAGGCAAAAGATGTACTCTTAATTAAGGGACACAAGGACAGGCTGAGACTACTGGCTGAAAAGGGATAGTTGGGCAACTGGAAGCATTACAGAATTACAAACTTTGAAGGGAATAAATGAAAAGCTGGAATTACTGCAGTACAGGGATCAAAGAATATAGGTTTTCATTCATTTTTACACTTCGTGAAAAAAAACCTGTTCTCTACTGCTCAATGCAATGTCTCACATTGACTGAGATACTAAACCTATTAGTGTTAAGTGGTAACTTCCACAAACCTCTGCATTTTAAAGCTCCAGAAAAGTAATTTAGGAGAGAGGATACTGCTTGCATCAACAACATGCTAAGGCTACAAGAGCCTATAATATGAAGATCATTTTAAATACCTGCTAGACTACTGAGGTGTGACCTAAGATATCTTTATTCTAAGATAATTGTGCAGTGAAAGCAAAAATGGATTCACTACAAATCTCAGGCCTCCAGTCGAGGACTGATATTTTCTACCTGCTGAAATGTAAATATGGCTCTGATATAAACAAGTTCAAACTAGAATGAAAGTTGAGGGGGGAAGGCTGAACAAGTTTCTCACTTTTTACTGGCATGTAATCCTATTGTTCTTGGCATTTTGGAGCGATCCCCATGTGAGAAAACCAAATTAAATTTAATAAAGCAGATTTCTCTACTGTTCTACATTACAGATAAAGAAACACGAAGGAAGAGTTTTACATCTGTTTGCCAAAAGCACTACAGAAAACCTACGTATTCTTATATTAGAAGACAATTACCCAGTTATGGATGGAAATGGCATTCTACTTTGGCAAGGTCTCCAAGGGTAAATGTTATTTTCACTCATAAGAATTCTCAAATTTTGCTTTAACTAATGTGGGGGTAAAAATATTATTATATAAGATTGAGAGGTTGTTGTGGTTTAAGCCCAGTTG